>OMLM01001782.1:8425-19896 GCA_900302695.1 Helostoma temminkii | reverse complement strand
CAAAATTGACACATGGCGCACAAACACTTTGCAAGTTTAATGGCAACACAATGAACCTTATAAATGAAAACACACAAAAGAGAATACAGTCAGACAGTGAGAGGACCCCACATGAGTGCATTAGTCAGAGCTACATCCACTGCTTTTCCCCTCCTTCTTCTTTTGCCTACATCTACAAGGACAAAACAACTCTAACGACTAAAAAATAGGTTTTTCAAAATTCTACTCAATAGTAGCCCCACAGTCTGAGATACAAAGCCAAAAATATTTTTGCAACACAGCCATTCTACAGCTGTAGTCTGAATGCCTTGACAAGAATAAACAAACAAGCAAAAAAAAAAAAACATATGATTTATAGTATAGCACTACTGAACCTTGTGTGAGTCCGACCATTCATGTAATTCACAGCTTGTCTGTTATTTTTTCGGTTCTGGTACCTTTAAAGGCTGTATTTTTCCAAATAGGGAAATGTGTTTATTTGTAAAGTTAAGTGAATTGTGATATATTTTTGCCATATCTCTAACCCCTACTTAAGCATCCAAACGTGTTCTCACATTATCAAGAAATCTGAAAACTGAAGTGCACATAAATGTGGCTTCATCACAGAAATGGACAAAAAAAGAACAGCAGGGGTCTCAGAGGACAAGTGTCAGTCTCTGAAAGTCCAACCCAAACATTTGGTCTTGTTTCCCTTCCTGATTAGTGGCTTAGAGACTGCTACTCATCTACTGACACCAGTATACCACTCCTACTAGACCTTCTTTTTAGGTTTGTGTTCTTCACTTATTAAGCTGCTCACTTAAAAAACACAAAATAACATATCAGCATTTAGGGTGTTCATTATTGGCAAAAAATATATATCTCGATTTTTTTTAGGATCACCTAACCTACTGATGGGTTATTAATTGCTACCTAGAGACGAGGTGGTGCAACTGATTGTGTTTCTTCAGAGCATCTAATGCTAGTGCTGCTGGCTAATGTTAACCCACATTTCCCTGGTTGCGGCTGTGATGTGTTCTGTGTCTTGTGAATTTCCCACTGGGATGAATAAAGTATCTATCTATCTATCCATCCATCCATCCTCTGCACCATGTCACAGCCCACTGGGAGTGTATCAGAAGCAGAGCGTCTTGTTGTGGTCCTGATATGTCTTTGTAGTTTAATGCTTTTTTCTATAGATAGTAGTAGTACTACTACTACTACTACTACTACTACTACTACTACTACTACTACTACGTTGAGCTGTAACCTGCAAACAAAGTCTCCAGTTAGGTTTTTATTAACGACATGAATATCTGTGACTGTGTTTTAGTTGTTAATTATTTCGCATCCAGCTGTGTTCACTGGGTAGGAAAGTAGAAAAACAACCCTAGTGTTTCTCCTACTAAAAGTTTATAGAGGTGCTTATTAGATTATTAACATCACTACCTGATTAGAGGCTTGGATGCTTTCTAAAGCGTTTCAGAAGCGGAAACGATCAATTCTGGCGACCACGTTGGAAACGCTTTGCGTTTTCTCTCCTGCCGTTGTTTATTCGCTTATTTTAAACTTTGGGCATGTTGGTTTAGCCACAAAGGAGAAGACTGGACTGTGTGTAATCAGTGCACATGCACAACTGCTTAAGTGACACACTCAATAATGTCAGCTGGTATATTGTTAATACAACAATTAGTATCTTAGATGTTTGTTCTTTGTTGACTAAGTAATACATAAAATGTTGTTATTCTGCACTATTTTGCTACTAAACCAACAACTGACCTTTGTTTTGAAATGCTTTATTTTCTTGTCATACAGCACAAACTCTCAGATTTAACCTCAAACTTGGGTTCCGTGCCACAGTGTCACAGCTGTCACTGAGTTCAAAGACACCACGAGAAACAACCTTATCATCATAAAAAGAAGTCAGACCATTCAGACCTGACAGGCTACCTCTTATTTCCACAAATTCACAGCTCAAAGACACCTGGATGCTGCCCAGTACGACAGCAATCATAAATTGCATTTTCTAGTCTAATTCTCAATGGACTTTAGATCAACTTAGTTCTTCTAACGTTTACTTCTAAAACTTACCATGACAGTACTGAATTTAAGGTGCTTCTTTTGAGCAATGAAGCAAGTGAAGTGGCAAAATCAAGGGTGGATGAAACTGTTTGATCAGAAGCTACAATTTGTGATTCCACCTATAAAGCCATGTCAACGAGTACAACTTCTTATCAAGATGGTAATTACTTCAAGCCTGTCGTCCTTTTAAATAATCAAAAAATGTAAAATACTTTCAAACAGTTCCAGTCTTTGAAAAAAATGCAGCTTCTCATTGAATTGTATGAATGAGTGCATTTACACCAGCATCTTTCACTGCAACGCAATGTGAAATCAGCTGCTCAATAACTTATGTTTAAATGATGTTTATTATTTATTAGAGATTAAGTGATTTCGAGCAACTCAGAACTCTATTACTAAAGGTCCTTGAAGCAAATTCTTTGCCTCAAATCTTTGTTTAATTAGCCATCATATATACAGGTCACCATTTCTCACAGATGATTATTACTTTCACACAAAGCGTTGCAATGCGGCACACATTGCAAACAAAGGGTCAAAGAGAAGAGAGTAGAACGTGTAAAAAGTCTAGGATTACATCAAAAACCAAACTAGCCCACCACAATAGCACTGAGTTCAAGCTTCAGGATCTCAGCTGAATGTATCCAGAAGACAGAGTGGAGCCAACACATGGTAATTAGCGTTAGCGTGTCATGTAAAGGACGTGTATTTTCGTGAAAAACATCATCAGGTTTAATAATGTTTACTAGAGGTGCAGCTGGATGAAAGGAGAGATCATTACCTAGCAATGCTGCCTCATTTTAAAATGAAATCCACCCAAAGTCTGAATAAAACCAAAAACATCAAGTGTCCCATGGATGTCCAAATGTATTTCTTGTATATGTCTCTGTGAGAGCACTGTCAGTCAGCTTCCCCCAACACATAAACATCAAGTCAAGGAGCAATCTGTTCTATAAAGCTTCCAAAATAAACCCAAGGTAGAAGAATAATCTGATTACTCATCTCCTGCATGTATACATGGATTTCCAGTCACCAGGGTTCTTCAGTGCATGTAAAGTCACTGACTGAGGAATCTGGCACCCAGTATTGTCTACACAAACGCACGTTAAACTGCTTTTGCATGTAGAGCTCCATTTGTCACAATGAAGTCATATGATGATACAGTTTGTCTGAGCAGCAGTGGACCGACCTGTGGAGGGTAGTTGCTTTCAGAGGACCATCTAGACGACTGGTCGTTGGGTTTATCCACCAAGATATTCCTAAAAAACAAACAAAAAAAGTATTAGTTACTTCAAAATTATGAGACAGGCTACAACGGGGGCGTGTACACATTACTTCGTTGTGTTACTGCTCTTGCGTTCAGTTACATTGTTACTGCAGGTGAATTGACTCAATTGCACAATTAACGTTTCTGTATGCTAGCAGACTGTAGCTGTTAGTTTGCTAACATCACCGTCAGCTACAACTACCTAAGTGCTGAACCAGCAACAGGCAAATGCTGTGAAACTATGACTGACTTCACTTGGAAAGGATAACATTTAATGTGTTGGTGTTAATGCATATGCACATCATAAAGTGCGAGGGTTCCTTTGCTAACAGCTGTTTCAGGGTGCAGGTACACAAGCTGATTAGCGTTAGCAGTCGATGCTAACGCAGAGCTCTTAGATAACAGCAGTTATCTAAGAGCAATTTAGCTCTTTGGTGCAGGTAGCTAACGTGAATATTCGTTGTGAGACCCGACTGCACATTACTGAACCAAATTGTAAAACACCCGTTGGTTAGACAACTCAAGTCTGTTGTTACACAGAATTTTCTAAAGAAGCTAGCTTTAATATTAGCTAAGAGCTAAGGGCTGTTGATACACAACTAGCTCGTATCGTAAACAAAAGAACTAAACGCAGGGGCAGTGCAGAAGAAAAATACTACAATGTATTGAATTGTGTAAATGGCAATGACAAATAACTGTAGGTTCCCAAGAAATATTCAAACGTGGTCTTGTCGGTTATAAACCCCCGTAGCAAGCCGCCGTTAAGCTGCCACAGACAGCTACATATCCAAATCGAACGCCCCTAGTGCTGGTGACTAGCTAGCTCGGTTCGCAGACACGTTAGCTAGGCTAGTTGGGCCGGCTGAAGAAACACTACTAAACTGAGGCGACAAAAGACCACCGGTACTCACAAAACCTAACACATACGATGAGCCAGTGATTGTGTGCATTACTCACTCGGGTAAATACGTAGAGGAATAAGAACTCCATTTAAAAACGCTGAAAGTGAGAACTCTGCTCTCAAGAACCACAGCCATCTTGTTGCAGAAGAAAACAAGCAGCGGGAGGCTAACACAGGGCTAGCAGGCAGTCTTAAAGAGACAGTGCAGCCTTGCTTGGTTTGAGCACAGCGCAAGATGTAGTACTGGTCTAATTAAAAGACTTTTACCTCAAACTGTATTTAAATAGATTATCATTATTATTATTATTAGTAGTAGTAGTATATTGTACAGTATGTGTCCTGACAGCTCCCCACACTGCAACCTAAAAAAAAGCGCTTGCAAATAGACAATACACAAGCAAATTAACACTAATTGGACAACATGCGTAAAGCTTATAGAAAACTAAATTAAAATTGCTGCAATATATAATAATAATAATAACAATAATAATGGCAACCTTTTCAGAATCAATGTTCAGGTGTTCAGCACTCCAAGAAATGAAACAAGCAACAGGTTCCAACAGCAAATATTTTAAGTTGATCTAACTATTATTATTTAGATCAACTTAAAATAGTTAGGTCAACATAAAATATGTAATTTAATGCAACTATTAAGGTAGATAAACAATTTGCCTTCAACTGACATAACATGTGGAACCTGTTGTTTAGGTTTATTTATTTTTATTGAATGTTTTTGACTGAACTGCCTGAAAGTCATTAGCAACAGATTCCAAAACACAGCTAATTAGCTGCCAGGCCCTGGTCATCTTGGCAGCTGATATATTTAGCGCATATTTCCAGATTCCCAGGGCCCAGGACCAGAAGCCCCTTGATGCCTTGGATCTCAGGCTTGTGCTGAACGTAACTCTCAATGTTGAGTTTCCGTTTAGGACATAACAGAACTGATTTCAGAAAGCAGGTAAGCTAATTTGTGTGGGAACATTCACTTTGGATCATGTATATCTCAGTCCATTTGTCACTTCTACACTTCAAAATGGGACAACTAAATTTCATGGGGAGCATCTTAGGCTGTCCAACCTCCAGTTGGTGTCCTACAGCCAGAAATAGGACCCTACGTGCCTCTGCAGGTCTGACTGTTCATTGTCATGACAATTTATAACAACAGTTTTACAACCTCCTACTAGCTTCTCCCAGCTGAAAGTAGCCCTGCATCTGCAGTTATCACAGTAATACACAGCACAGTTTCAGTTTTACTTGTGTATAGATTATGTACTGCACAGGTGTTTTGGACTGTAGATGACAGGTCTGTTAAACACTGGAGCGATTCATCTGTGAAATGAAGGCAGCTCGACTGTTTGACTGCAGATTTTGTAAAAGCACTTTTCTGAGTAATCTCAGTGTTTCATCATGTGGAGTCACTGATAGTTTACAGGGTAGATGAATCATCAGGTGAGTAATGTGAGCGTAGCTTTATTCCAGTCAGCTGGAACTGTTTGGCTGCGTATTGTAGAGTGAAGTGCAGTTCCTCCTTCATTCTTTTGAAGCATTTGGCAGATAATAAAGCCCCAAACACTTCAGAATCCTTCCTGCTGCTTTTGTCAGCAGTGACATTGTCAGTAAATACAAGGGAGCCTGTTCCGTTATCTCCATCTTGATTTGCAGATGAGGTGTTTTGCTTCAGATCACTTGCAGGTGATTGGATACATCACCTCTCTGAAAAGTAACAGGCAAAACTCTGATGTGACAGAGTTTAATCATTATGTCCCTTCAGAAAACATGAATTTATTAACAGACAGTGGCTATTATTTACTGTATGGTTTGTACTGGGCAGACATTTTCAAGGAAATTAATACTTACCTTAAATACTAATATCAATACAATTTTGAATATGATTTATTTGGAAAAAAATGTTTTTTGGTGACAACTGATTGAAATCACCAAACAATTTTTAATATTACACAAAGATAACCTGAGTAAATACAAAATACAGTTTTTAAATGATGATTTCATTTATTAAGGAAACACTGCCTGTCCCTGTGTGTAAAATGTAATCACCCAAACCTATTAACTGCATTCTTCATCTTTTATATCACTGTGAAGGAAATATGGTCCACTTGCAAAATTGTTTTCATTCAGCCACACAGACTGCAGTGTGGACTTTGATTAGGCCACTTCAAAACCTTAATTTTTTATTTATTTATTTTTTACCCACTCAGAGATGGACTTGCTGGTGTGTTTTGGATCATTGCCTTGCTGCATAGCACTGTGCTTGAGCTTGACTTTCTCCTTCAGGATTTTCTGGTTGAGCACAGAATTTATGGTTCCATCAATTATGGCAAGTTGTGCAGGTCCTGAAGCTGCAGAGCAGCCCCAGACCATCACACTACCACCACCATGTGTGGCTGTTGATATGATGTTGTTTTTATGAAATGCGTGGTTAGTTTTACACCAGATGTAACAGGACACACACCTTCCAAAAAGTTCAGATTTTGTCTCATCAAATCATCATGAACACTGACATTAGGAAGAGTCATCGTTGTGCTCTAGGAGTAATTCTGGTAGACCGGCCACTCCTGGGAAGATTCACCACTGTTCCAAGTTTTTTCCGTTTGTTGATAATGGCTCTCTTAGAAATGGCTTTGGAACGCTTTCCAGACTGATACATGTCAATACATGTGTCTATTCTGTTCTTGAATTTCTTTCGATAACATCATGATGTGTTCTTCACTTTGTCAGACAGTTTCTATCTAAGTGATTTCTTGATTCTACGGGTCTGGCAGTAATCAGGCCTGGGTGTGGCAAGTGAAATTGAACTCAGCAGGGGGGAGTGGCAAGTCAGTTTTCAATTATGGTCAGGCAGGTCTGGGGAGCCTTTTCCGCTTTTTTCATCATTTAAAAACTACAGTTTTTTTTTTACTCAGAATATATTTGTGCAATATTAAAATTTGTTTGATGATCTAAATCATTTAAGTGTGACAAATATAAAAACAAAATCAGGAAGGGAGCAAATAGTTTTTCACAGCGCTGCATATTTAGGATATTTTGTGATATTTTTGTAAATGCATGATGAAAGTGAGAAGTAAGTTTCTGATGAATCATCCACGAGTGGACCTCTTCCAGGCTTGATGATGTGACATGAATGATAATGGTGTTTCTTGTAAGCGCACATCCAGCACTTGGCAAAGTCTAATTTGTGCTTACTGCAAATGGAAGGACACTAGATATCATTCGTTACATTTGTAATGATGTAAACCTACAAGTGAGAATGGCTTTATTCCTGAGCAACAGTGTGTGTTTGTGTGTGTGTAGTTGCATCCTGTAATTTAAATACTTATGTTTTATATACTGTAGCTTTTCCAATTGTACTGATCCATTACCCTTTACTGTTCTGCTTTTTATGTGCTGAACTTCATTGAGCCATCTGTAACACTAGGTTGAGGTATGTTATTCTAAAAAGGATATTTGTATGTATATGTGTATGTGCATACTGTATATAACACATCATATATACAATAAATATATATAATACATATATAGAGATAGATTATCAACATACACAGAGACATATAAATAAATATTTATTGTTATTATTTTAGGTAGGACTCAAGTAAAATTTCATTGTATTAACATACTTTTAATTGTATAGTTAAACACATTCAAAACTACATTTTAAACAGTATACCATTATTAGTGTATCTTAGGTTCAGTGCATGTTGGAGTTCACTTTCTATAAACATACTATTAGAGCACATTGATTAAAAATACATTTAAAAATACAAATAAGGGCAAATTACACTTACACACCTAATATTGTTATTCTGATACATGTATTGTCAGTTCACTTCAGCACAGGTACAAATGTAGTTGTGCTAACTTTCAACACACTTTTGTAGGAGTGGAAGCCTTCGTTTTTATCTCCAGAGCACATGAGCCTCTCTCCTTCTCTCTCTCTCTTGTGTGATTTGGCACTATAATAAAATAAAAACTAAAATAAATAAAAGTGAATTGAATTGAAATGACATTGATGATTAAAGTTAAAGTTAAAGTCCAAATGATTGTCAGCTTTATTTTGTATATTTGTTTGTTTGTTTTGGCTAATCGCTTTGGAGTTGCCCCAGCAGATCGTGTTGTACATGTTTATTTGGCAGGTTTTTACTCTTCATGTCCTTCCTGATGCAACCTGGTCTTTGGTCCAGCGCAGCACTGGACTGTGCATCCTCGGTGGAGTGTTTTGGACAGCTTCTGAGGTTCAGTGCCTTGTCCAGGGACACTTCAGGGGGTCCAGGGACTCCAACCACTTACCCTCCATGGGCAACCACTTCACCAACTGACCCACTACCATCACTTTGGTCAACATGTCAATGTCTTATTGTATCGTCAGCATATTAAAAATCTGAATATACTATACACATCACTGCCTCCACATCTAACCACTGAGAAGGATTTATAGCAGTATTTGGCATGTCCAGTTTTATCTGCAGTCTTGTACAGTTCAGTATTTGATTTTCAAATAGACCGGCGACCTGTCCAGGGTGTGTCCTGACTGTAGCTCAGCTGGGATTGGCTTCAGCTCTCCTGACCCTTCAGGGAAAAGCAGTTATGATAATGGATGGATGGATGGATATTATTTTAAAAATCGTCTTTGGCTGAATTACATTTCAAACTATTAACTGTATGAGGCAGTTATTATACTGTGCATACAGTGCATACATGAGGAAGGCGGTGATGAGACAGCAGCTGTGAGACGATCCTAACAATCACCTGTGGACTGGAGGAAAATCTGAGATCATGTTTCCCCAAAGTGTTAGTCACACTCTGATGATGTCATGAAAGCATGACTTCACTGTGAAAAAATAAATCTTCATCGTGATCATCAGTACTGTACCCACAACTGTTATCACTGTCTTCATCACAACTATCATCACCACTAGCATCAGGACCACTATCACCATCATCTTCATCACTGTACCACCACTACTGTTATGATCTTCATCACTGTACCACCAGTGGAAACATCACCATCACTACCATCATCATAATTCCGGTAAAAACACGGTAATCAAATGTGACAGACTTTCGGCCTTTTCCTTACTTTCATTAAGGCGCAGCTTTTTTCTCCAGAACGCGCATGGCCGCTGTGAGCGCGCACAAAGCGCCATCACGTGGGAGGTCCTTTAAGTTTCCACTGACAGAGGCCTGAGCTTGTCACATGGACATGATATAATGAAAAGGCAGGAACACAGAGCCTGAGTGCGGTGAGCTCTTTCCTGATGGAGAAGGGGCCGAAACGGACGCAGTCATCCGCCGACAGCCCGCAGCCTTGCGGGGAGAGAGACACAGAGGCCGATCCGAGCCGATCCTGACCGGGGCGGACCGAGTGGGACTCACTGCGCCTCATCGGACAGGACTTCTCGATTCGCAGTTGCACCTGCCAGCTATGACTCTCACTTGAAAAGAACAGGAAAATGTCGCCCGGTCCCGGAGCAGAAGCGGAACGCCGTTCACCGTGAGTGAAGTTCTTTTAAATAGCTCGGCTGAGGAAGGGATCGGCTCTGCGTTTTTTGCCGCAGGTGCGTTCGCGAGTGTTGTGCCCGATAGCCTGCAATATTCTAGTGAGGACCCGCATCTCCCAGCTGTTGGAAAAGTGCGTTTGCTGGAGAAGGCGCAGTGTTTTTTAACAGGGGGAGAGTTTGGTCATGTGCCATGTGCGTATTTTCGCGGAGACTGACATTCGCCTTCGCCAGTCTCCGCATTCCAGGTGTTGTTGCGCACATAGAAATTGAAATTGAAGTAAACAAGTGGGAATCGGGCCTCGCTCAGGAGCTTGAAAAAGCAGTGTTTTGATGTTCGCCACGGAGCTCCAGGCTTGACTGGAGACATCCCGCCCTCAGCCTGGAGCTCCGACTCCACAAGCCAAGAACAAGTGGAGCTGTCGATGATTTAGTGTGAACATCTACCGCAGCTTCATCATTTGATGTCTGTCTCCAAAAGCAAGTTTTTTCCATCACAGTAGATTTAATTTGAATGTGATATCCGCTCCCCAAGTGATGTTGGATTAAAGATGTATGAACTGTGCGTGCGCGTTGACCGTCGGTGTGGCAGTTCTCTGGCAGTGAACACTGTTTGGGAGCTCGGAGCCGTTAAGCTGCAGCCGCATTTGTTTGATAAAGCCGTCCGGGATGTTTGGAATATGTGCCCGCGGGCGCTTCGCTGTTTCAGTTGTCACCTGTGAGGAAAACTAGAAAAACAACTATCTGACGCAGCGAGTAATTGCTCACACACCCACGCACGCGCACACATTCGTACAGACCCTTTTACATTTTTGCTGATTCATTACAGGTCACGCACATCTGTGCGCTCATGGCACATTTCAAACAGTGGCTAAATTTGGCCGCAGTCTCAAGCAGAGGGGAAACAATTGACCGAGTTAAAGCGTGTGAGTCTTCCGGAGATGCTCACCAACAGCGGAGGCTGACTCTCGGTCTGGGCCAGCTGGAGGAAACACCAGTTGATGCTACAGTAAAAGGCTTCCCGGGTTTAAACACAACAGATTAATCAACACAGGAAGAAATGAATAAAACTACTGGTAATCAGTCAGTGACCAAGCATTTAAAAATAATTATTTTGGATCTTGTTGTTTTGGACTGAGACAAAATAGTGAGTTTTTACTTTTTATGAAATATTACAAGCCAGGAATGCTCAATGCTGACCCTCAAGGACTCACAGCTTGTTTCCCAACTCTCTCTGCCCTACCCACTGTTGATTATGTTGGATCAGGTGTGAGTCAATTAGAAGCTGGAAGATGATGAGAGTGGAGTAGTGGAAGTCAAAGGGAATTTGTATCTTTAAGCTTCTGACTGACAAATCACCTGATCTAGGTTAGGTAATTAGTAGTGTATATACATATAAGTGCAATATATGACAAATATGCAGCTATATTAGAATAGAAACGAAGTGATGATTCTAGCACCACAATGAACCTAGGTCCAACGTTTCTTCTCCTCTTTTACCTCAGTTTTTGGTCTCCACCAACTCCTGAGGGAACTCTCTGTCTTTAACGTCGTGTCTGCTGTTTGCTGCTGAGCAGGTAGTGTGCACTGGGTTTATTTAAGCTTTGTCCTCTGAAAACAGCAGGCCCTAAAACCTAGCAACGAGCTACAACAAGCTAAAAAAAAAACCCCAGCATACATCTAAGAGGAAGTGCAGAGTTAGGTGATACTATCTTTACCACTATAAGTGTCATTT
>OMLM01001779.1:9501-22531 GCA_900302695.1 Helostoma temminkii | reverse complement strand
AACACCTGTAAGCTACACACACACACACACACACACACACACACACACACACACACACACACACACACACACATCTATTCACATCCAACTGTGTTTAAGGCAATGATGGCTCTCGGAAAAACTGTTTCTTAATCTGTTTGTCCTTGTTTTAATTGTCCTGTATCTCCTGCCTGAAGGCAGCAGTTCAAACAAAGAATGTTCAGGGTGTGATGAGTCCTGCAGAATGTTTTTTGCTTTTTTTTTTTTTAGGCAGCGGGAACCGTACAGTTCTTTCAGAGATGGGAGAGGGCAGCCGATGATCTTCTGGGCTGTGGTGGTGACTCTCTGGAGCGCTTATCTGTCTGTGCAACTGGCAAACCAGGCACAGATGCAGAATGCTGTAGAAGGACACCAGCAGTTTCTTGTTCAGGTTGTTTTTCTTTAAAAGTCTGAGAAAGTATAGTATCTGCTGTGCCTTCTTCACCAGAGCAGTGGTGTTAGCGCTCCAGGTCAGGTTCTGCTCAATGGTCACGCCCAGGAACTTAAAGGCAGCCACCCTCTCCACACGTTCTCCACCGATGAACAGTGGCTGAATGTCCGTTTTGTTCCTCCTATAGTCCACTACCAGTTCCTTGGTCTTGGTGGTGTTAAGGATCAGATTGTTTTCCCCACACCAGACACGGAGCCGCTCTGCCTCGTCCCGGTAAGCGGACTCATCATTCCCAGAGATTAGTCCCACCACAGTGGTGGCGGCTGCTCCAGGTGGGACAGAGCAGTGTGGAGAGTGGTAGTGATGGCGTCCTCTGTGGATCTATTTGCCCTATATGCAAACTGGTGACTGTCCAGTGTAGATGGAAGGCACAAGGTGATATGACTACGTACCAGTTTCTCACAGCACTTCATGACAACCAGAATTGTCATGAAAAGTCATCTCAAGGCACTTTACAATGAATGCCTCCCATTCTACATTTGGAAACTCTGGGAACCACAAGTAGACCTGCACTCTGAGAGTGAAGTGTTCTGCTGGGATGATATGGTACTATGAGGTCTTTAAGAGATGAAGAGGCTTGATGATTAAGTGCTTTATATGTGAGGAGAAGGGTTTTAAATTCTATCCTAGATTTTACAGGGAGCCAATGGAATGAAGCTAATGTAGGAGAAATATGATCTCTCTTACTAATTCTAGTCAGAACTCCTATTAGTAGGGAATTACAGCAGTCCAGTCTAGAAGTAACAAATGCATGGACTGGTTTTTCAGTGTCACAGGATGCTCCTAATTTTCAAAGATAACTCCACGAATCCTCAGTGGTGCTAGACGCCAGTGTTATGACATCTAAAGTAACTATATGATTGGACATCGTATCTCTGAGAGGTTATTCTATTTGGTCTTGTCTGAATTAAGAAGTAGAAAATTGCAGGACATCCAGGCCTTTATGTCTTTTAAACATTGAAGTTTGACTAATTTGTTTCATTTGGTTAAATTGCTAAATACAGCTGAGTGTCATCTGCATAGCAATGGAAGTTTTTAGAGTGTTTCCTAACAATGCTGCCTAGAGGAGACATGTATTGATCTATAGTGTCAAACGCAGCACTGAGATCTAACAAGTCAAGTATAGAGAGAAATCCATTATCTGAAGCTAATAAAAGATTGTTAGTGACTTTCACTAGAGCTGTTTCTGTACTATGATATACTCTATGTGACCACCTGCTCAGGAATAACCTGTATGAAGATTTCCAGTCAGGATTTAATTACTTAGCGATTTAATTACTTAGCAACTACTTTTTAGTATTTTAGAAATAAAGGGCAGATTGGATATTGGTCTGTATTGGCTAAAATCTCTGAGCAATTTTTTGAGTAAGGATTTAGCTACAGCAAATTTAAATGCCTGTGGTACATAGCCTGTCGGTAAAGATGAGTTGATCTGATCAAACATGGACATGCTGATTAAAGGTAACACTTCTTTGAGCAGTCTAGTTGGGATGGGGTCTAAGACAAGTTTATGGTTTAGATGAGTTAATGACTGAGATGAACTCAGCATAATCTACAGGGAGGAAGTGGTCTAAGTAACGCTGAGGTCTGATAAACAAATCTAGAGCTGTTGTACATTCAAGTCCGTCCATTCCAGCTGCAGGGATGATCTGATCAATTTCTTCTCTAATGATGATGTAAAGAAATTCATAAAGTCGTTGCTACTAAGAATTAAGGAAATACTGGGCTCAACAGAGCTATGACTCTTTGTCAGCCTGGCTACAGTGCTAAAAAGAAACCTAGGGTTGTTTTTATTTTCTTCTATTAATGATGGATAATATGTAGATCTTTCCTTACGAAGGGCTTTTTTATATATTATTAATTAATCTTTCCAGACTAAAAGATTCATTTGAATTAGTGGAACACCACCTCCTTTCCAGCTTTTGCAATGTCTGCTTTAAGCTACAAATTTGTAAATTATACCATAGAGCTATCCTCTTCTGATTCACTACCTTCTTTTTCAGAGGGGCAACAGTATCAAGTACTGTACGCAGAGAAGCTGCAGCATTGTCTACTGGGAGCAGATATTGTCTCTATAGGGTTTACATAGTTTTGGGGGGTGATGGCCATAAGCAGGCTGCAGAGAGGAGTGTAAGACTGGATATCTGCTTCCTGGGCTCCACTCTGGATTGTCATGTTTTAGGGTGTCTAATAGAATCAGCCATATTTCTAGATAATAAAGCAGCACCACTGAAAGTTGGATGGATGCTGTCTCTTCTTATCAGCCCAGGGTTTCCTGAAAAACTCTTCCAGTTATCTAAATAGTCCATATTATTAGCGGGACACCACCTAGACATGAACACGAACATACCATCACTGGTTAGATTGGGAAGGGGTCCAGAGAAAACTAGGTAGTCCACCACTGTTTTTGTGAAGTTACACACCGACTCCACATTATTTTTCCAATTGGCGTAATCGGACATCATGAAAATAAACTGGCTTGTTCTCCACAGTGTGAAGCCAACTTTCTAACTCTGTCAACCTCACCTGTAGAGCTGCAAATACCTTACATTTATTACAAATATCGTTATCACTAAATGAGGCAGAGGAGAACCTAAACGTAAGGCACACTGAGCAGGTCATAGAAGGAGAAGCGGAGCTTTTAACCATGGCTTCTCTGTCTCCCTCCTAAGAAAAACTAGCGGGTCTATGAAAACAAATTAACACAATTCAAGAAAAACTTTAAGGCTTGGGTAGTACCAGCATTTGGTACGACTGTTAAGTCAGTAGCTGTTAGGCAAATTCAGCCAATTAAAATAGTTAACAAGAATTAAAGTTTCTAAGCATGCACAGTTCAAACAGGAAACAATATCCCTACCGTAGGAGGAGCACAAAGATGGCAGCGTCCAGTGGTGTAGTCTGCTGTGTGCTCTGAGACTGTACGACTCAAACACAACAAGCACACACCAACACTGTACTCTTAGGAGAACAGGGCTAAACAATCCTCAATCAAGTAGTCCATGTCTCAATAACTGGGCCTGCCCTACTTGAAAAACAGCCATATGATAATCTATAATAATAATAATAATAATAATAATATGATCCATTAACAGAAATCCAAAGCCACAAACAGAAGATCCACAGTATAAAAAAGTCAGAAACAGGGTAAAAATCTGTCTTACTAGGTCATGGGGGGTTCAGACAGAGAGATCAGCAATTGGGTTGGGAAACAGGCGAGAGTCTTCTGACAGACCAAGACCAGACAATGTGACAGAGAAAACCTCAAGCTGCTTTATATAGTCAGTGAGGCAGGTGTGAGCAATGAGACTAATGATCCAAAGAGCAGGTGAAACTTGAGAGAGATCAGGAAGTTGGTGGTGATAAAACGGACTGCGAAATAACAAACCTCAGAACCTGGAAGTCAGATCGTGACAACAGCATCTTGTTAACATTATCATTAAAAAAAGTGGGACAGAAACGTTTGTTTCCCTTTTGAGGGTGGATCTTCCTTGACTTTATAGAAAATTAGGTTAGCGTTTGTGTTATTACTATAGCAAAGGTGTGTGTAATGGGAAAAGATGAGGGAAGAGCAGCATTAGGGGTGTACTCCGGCACATATAAAGCCATAAGTTACTAAAACTTGAAAAATGCTACTTTATCCATTTCATTTTTCACAAGTCTGCAAAAATCTAAATATTTTTTGATGTAATTATAGGATCAGATACCAAAAAATGACAGAACCATACACTGTCCTTGTAGTTAAATCAAAGTGTTAACACCTTTCTGTCAAAGCATGATGCACATGCCCTGGGAATACTAAAGGAGCCTGAACATCACTCATGAGCCAATAACATATGGGGATTAACTGAGGTCAAAGGCTGCAGGAAGCAGAGGACCACTCATACTCCTTGCATAAATATACACAGCTAATGATAGACACATACCTCACCTGAATACTCTTTGAACCTGCAAATGCAAAAGCTTAAACAAAGTGGAGCTTTATTTCAAAAGTAATTGAAGATAATAAATATTCATTTAATATAAAACAATTCCTGGTAAATCTTTATGTATTTAGTACCTGCATCACTTAACATAACACAATATTTTATGTAGCAGGGTCTTCCACGTCTTCTACTTCCTTACATTTTGTAACAAAAGTGTAATGCAGTCCAGTCAATACTGTGAGCATAGTTTATAGTAGATAATTTGTTTGTTTGTGAAATTATGTGAGTCCTGTTGAATCTGCTTTGCGTAAAAGAACACTTTGATTTTCACAGTGAAGTTTTGGTTTGTTGACGTCTTTAAGTAGAAAAAAATTTAATTGATACGTCAGCAGTATTTAACTTACAGTGGTACAATTGTAACCCTTGTCTTCACCCCGTGTTTTTTCCACACATAACAAAGCTTCTGCATACCTTTCAACACACTACAGGTCAATTAACACATGGGTTAAAAGTCTATGACAAGGTCACTGTAAAGCACCACCCAGCATAAGTTTAGAAAGTGTCCCTCTGTGCCAGCTTGCTTCTCTGGCTTGTCTGCACACTCATCCATCATGTTATCATGTGCTGACTGTGGATAAGGCAGCTTTTGGCCAAAGCTGATCCTGTCATCGCTGCAGGGTCGAGGTCCAAGATAACTGCCATGTGGTCCAGCTGTTACCAGCACTCAGCGCACCCACAATGGTTTGCTTGTGTTCTGAGCCGAGTGGGAGAGTTGTGCTCGCAACATTTAAGCCCTTCCTCGAGTCCTCCGATTGCATCAGCGGTGCACAGCTGTGGCGTAGAGAGCTGACGGAGACTCAATACATGCGTGGAAACAAAATTCAGGGGGAAATTGTCTAATGTGGGTACTCATGTCGTGCATTTTTGTACTTCAGTTCGTAAAGAAAACACATTAGCACAAGGTTTGGTAAGAATCTTTTATCATTATCATCGGTCATATACTTAATCTGTTCTGAGACACAAAACATATGTTTTAGCCGCCTATGACAACATATAACACTGGCACCACAGCAAAGCAACTGTCACCTTAGCTAATGAAATGTTACACATTTAAAAAAATAAAAGAAACAATCAAGAGCTGGTAAGAAACTGATTCCGCCCTCAAACAACCTGGTGAGCGAAATGTCTGCAGCCTGACAAATCAATAACCAGCAAACATTTTGAACTCACTCTTATTGTGTGTGTCTTATAGATCACCAGCATTGCTGCAACCCAAGTTTTATTTTATTTAGTTTTAACAACAATGAAAACTTATTTAAAGTAATCTCTATTACAACAAGCAGCACATATTAGTTGGACCAGGAGTGTTTGGATGTGAGTTTAGACTCTCAAACTCAGGTAATTAAAATCTGGAGGAGTGTTTCCGCCCAATCTCCTAAAAATTATGTTTCTATACAACTAAACTGCACAAATGCATTTCTGCAGGGAACCTAAATAACAACCTAGATATGTTTTCTGTCAACATAATGACCGTATGTTCACAAGTAACATAAATGACAAGTCACAAATATGTTAATACTTAACATATCAATCAAATGTACAGACTCTAAATATCACTAAAATTGTCATTTTACAACATGTTGTTTGGCACAACAATGGCTGATCTTGCACACACCCATGTTGTTGCACAAGTTCATCAACATGGAGCCTTCGTGTTAAGTCTGAAGGTATCGGTTAGCTATGGCGAAATAGGGACACCAAGAAGCTTATAATCATCCAAATAATATGCAAATAAATAAAATTGTTAAAAGATTTTTAACACGCATACAATTTGTGTTATGTAAACTAACTTTGGACTGTGACCCAGAATATCTTCACAAACTCTGGGATTGAACCACTGGGTTAATTGGTGAACCTGAATAGTCTGTAGATGTGAATATGATTATGAACGGTTGTCTGTCATGTATGTCTCCATGTCAACCCTCAAAGAGACTCAACCTGTCCTGGGTGCACCCTGCCTTTTGCCTATTGACAGCTGGGATCCGCTAATGCACCTCATGACCGCTAATAGGATAAGTGGTTTAGATGATTGATGGATGTTCACAGATATCAGAGACTAGAACATGCACATTTCCATCCATGCAAGTGTTATTGTGAGTATTTGGACATGAGACAGTCAGCCCACAACTGTCAAGATCAAAATTAGGTGTCAACCAGAGACAATTTGATCACTGAGTTGGAGAGATGCCAGAAGCTGATTGAAATCATTTCTAAACAGCCAAGTTAAACACGTCTCTCTTTCTCTCTTACGGCGATTTAATGTTAACTTTCTGATTTCACAGCAACCAATCTGGCAGCAGAAATGGTAATTTGCTTCCGGACACAGCAACGAGATGGAATGGACAGATATTACTAAGTGGATAACAAACCAACGGCATGTCTAATCAAACCTTCACTCTGTATAAAGAAAAAAACTTATGAACCGTGACATTCGAACAAATGGGTTAATTACTTTTAAAAAGCACGCTCTTAAACACATTTGTTTCTTTTTTAACTCAGAGTTGTAAAGTTCCTGTCAAGGGTTGCTGGGGCCATAAGATTCACTCTAAATGTAAATAAGCAGCGTTTTAAATGGCTGTTAGCGACACGCTTGTTAGAGTAGGAGATAAACCAGAGTAGCCTGTTCCCCACAGGGTCAAGTCCCTAATTAACCCAAAACGGCTTTGTCATTTTCTTATTTGATTGTGGCAAAGAATTCATTGCTGCAGTACACAGAGACAAATGTGAGTTCCGCAAGTCTCCTGTGCCTCTCCCTCCTCCTCGTGGCTGACATATGACAGATAGTGGTGAATATAGGTGGGTTTAAAATAAAACAAAATAAGCTGATGAGAGATAAGAAGTTACTGTTCCTCCTCTGGCAGGATTTTAAAATCTCAGTCTAATCTGGTAAATGAATCTATGTTTAGTAGCATTTGTGTTTTATTTGATTGTATAGAGGAACAAGAGCAAAGATGGGATGGAGAGACATTTAAGGTCATGAACTATGGAGTGCAGAAGGAGTGGTGACGGGGACAGGTGAAAATGGAGGAAACAGGCATGGAGAAGGGAGTAGATGAGGAAAAACGTGATTCAAATCTACGACATTGCAGGTACAGCGAAGTACAGCTTGTGCCTTAACCTGCTGAGACACCATTCCTCCAACAGGGTAGAACAATCTAAATTGCATCAGTGAAGCAGTAGCACCATCGAACTTGAAATTCCGATTGACCACCAAGATAAGAAAAATGGGAACAATAGATATGGTGGCGTAGATTCTGTAATGTCCTTCTTTTCAAAACTCAGATAAGTGTTCAGAAATGTAACCTTCATTTATTTATGAGCGAAGCTACAATGTCTTTCAGAAAATTTAAACTGATATGACCAGTGACAACATGTTAGCTGTCAATACATCTGTACTATACAATCAGGTTTACCATATGTATTTGTGTTTGCAGTTTAGGTGTAATTCTAGAAGACACTGTTGCAGTAACTTATTTCATTGGCTAAGGTGACAAAATGCTTTGTCTAGTGTATCAGCATAAACTTCTCTCTTAAATTACACTCGTTTGGCAGACACTTTTATCCAAAGTGGCAACTACAGGGTTCTATATCTTATCCAAGGACAACTCATCATGTAGCCAGTAGGAACTGGGAATCAAACCACTAACCCTGAGGTTGAGCTAATACTGGCATGAATTGCACCATTACCCCTGCAACAAATACTGTTTATATGGCATCTTAAAGCAAGAGTTGGTTCGCTGTGAGCAGGATTTGAACCTGCGCGGGGAGACCCCATTGGATTTCAAGTCCAACGCCTTAACCACTCGGCCATCACAGCTCTTCAAGCTGCTTGCTTCCTCTGACTTCCTGCTAGATTGGCATCGCTTCTATACAGACTCTTCAGCATGTATCCTGTCCTGATGTTTGGTTGCCTGACTCTGGCTGGCCTGTCAGTTTTCACTCTCACTTTTCAATGCACTATACTAACACCTGATCTCTGTTTTGAATTAAACTTACCTGGTCTCTCTTACCCCTTTTCCAACAAACCTGTTACAGGGCTGGTTTGAAGCTAGTGCTCAATTCCTTACCAATTCTTTTGGTTTCTACATCCAAAGAACCAGCACCAACTCTTTGCTGGACTAGAGCTAAGAATCAGTGCCTTGCATCAGTTATTGATGCATTGTAGTTTTTGCTAATTAAACAGCTAACTGTTAAGCTCTCTCGCCCGTAAGCTGGCTGGGATAGGCTCCAGCACACCCGTGACCCCTGCGGGGACTAAGCGGTATAGAAGATGAATGAATGAATGAACTGTTAAGCTATTAAAGGCTAACATTACTGGCTGACATTTAGTTTTAACAATAAACTTATTAAACATATGAGCTGTGCATAGTGATTACAACAAGCTGCGCGTATATGATGGCCCAGGAGTGTTTGGATTTTAGTTTAGGCTCACAAATTCAGAAACACTTGTTTAAAACACTGACATGGTTGTTGTTGTGCTTAAAGTTAGCCGTGCTGTGAAGGCATGCAGCATAATGACGTACCTCTATGGTGGCTCTCCAGCCTTTGGAAAAGCAAACGGATTCTTACCCGGTTCTTAAGTTGAACCAACTTTGAACTAGCATTAGCACCAGCATGGAACTAACACCAAGGTCTTGTTGGTTAAAAAGTCGTCTTCAATGTGTGGTTCACCACCAGCGTCTGCTTTCCCTCCCTCACACCCTTCAGCATCCTGCCTCCTCGTACATTATTGTCTGTTTTGAAATAAAACCCATCCTAAAACACAGCTCTGCTCTCAGACTCTTCTCTCTGGGTCCAGCCTTTATTTAATCATCACACAAATAGGTACATGAGTTTGGGTACAATATATGATAGAAATTAGTTAGTCCTCAGTCACTGAATTGCAAAGCACTTCAGTTATTTAATCACCCAGGTCAGGATGTCATTGTCCTCATTTGGTCACACACTACACATTAACTGAATAAATGCTCCACAGTTCACTTCCTACGTCTGCTTTAGTCCTTATTCATCAATAAAAGAGGGAAGGGAAGGAGGAAGGCAGTCTGCTGGCTGCCTGCAGGGATGCCTAACAAGGCATCCCTGCATCCCTGTCTAGAAAACCTTTTGCTTCCAGCCTCAGTTCATCCCTCTGATGGGATGTCCTGCTGAGTAGCCACTGACCCTGAACAGAGCCAAAGCCAGAAATAAGAGCAAGACAGAGAGGAGATGGGTGAAGCTGAAGAGTAAAGGAAAACAGTAAGGAAGCGTGGGTGGTGGTAAAGATATGAGTGTCAGATTATCTGTCTTAGAGGGAGCTAAGGTATTTTTACCCTTCTACTATTAAAAACATACATACACATGATACTTTTTTGCCACCATTATCCTCATCGGCTGTATCCGATGTTTCCTTAGTTCCCAAATTTTCAATTAAATATGTGAAAATCCAACATTAGTGCAGCCATCATGCCCATTTCAAGACTTTGTCTTCTTAACATCTTTGGCTTCACAAACAAGCTGAAATAGCATTGTAAACGAGTAAACTTATATAATTTAATATAATCCCTCAGTTTCAAGGTGCACATGAACATCGTACCCATAAAGAGCAACAGTGTGTGTAGGAGGACACCGTGAAGAGCTGTGATGAATTATAGCATCAAAAGTGTTGGAATTCCCTGTGTGTGTGTGTGTCTCTCTCTCTCTCTCTCGCTCGCTTGGCTTGTGTTCACTAACGCACACATACACACATACGTGTGTGATGAGCTGTTGGACTTTCCTCTCAGCGGGGTTCCCCTCTTGCTTGGCACTGAGCCGACACACGCCACAGAGCGCTGACAGCAACACACTGATGTCTGTGTCATGGCTCCTCTCCCTCTGCCTTCTGCTTCCTGCTTCATCCCCACTGCAGCAGACCTCCTACACATTCCAGCTCTTTACCAATATGTTTCCTTCCATTATGCATTTGATACATGTTCTACAGCATGACCACAACATTGACGATGGATGGATCTCCTGTGTTTCAGGTGGTTTGTAGCACATGGGTTTTTTTTTGTTTCCATGTGGTGCAGCAGGAGAGTGAAAAGCAGTTCTGAGGTTATCAGACTTTATTTGAGATGTGAATTAACATCATAAATACATAGCTCCCCCATAAAATGCTTTACTCACGGGTACAATATTTATGGACAGATGTATTTCATTGTACTTTTTGTACTTAAAAATATATATCATCATGGAAGCTGTGGATCTGGAAGATCATCATCTATTTCACAACTGCTGAATCTGCAGAGCATGTCACTTCCTGTGTGTGTTTATTTTGTAAAGGCTGAACACCTCACTGCAAAGAATTAAGAGGCTTCAAGTTTCATTGTCTGTGGCTTAGAGCATTGGCAGGAGATAGCAAGAGGAACGCATCTTTACCAAAACCATAAAAGTAACTGTTAAGCTCATGTAAAGGGCTGTTTTGAGTACATTAGTAAAATAAAAGATTAAAAGTTCCCCTTGTAGAAAAGCTGTTTACAAGATCACTTCAGTCAGTTTTTAGATTTAAAGTATTTCACCACACAGACATAAAAACAAAAAATGAATCACTTCTGATCATGGGTGATGTTAGTCAGTCTGCAACCTGGATTAGCCTCTTCATCTGTGCCATAGGCCTAAACTGTAGTTCAGAAACAATTAAAAATACATCAGCCAGATACGCTGCTCCACTGGGTGACATGCTTGTATGACGTGATTGATTAAGATGGTTAGATAGCTGCCATCAAGTACTAACATCACCGGAATTCCACAAGAGATTTTTCACATGCGCAGGTGATTGTATTAAGTATAAGACCATTGTACAAAGAGCATTTGGGAAATTATCTGTTAGAAAGATTTGTTAGGTTATACTGTAACTATTCAGTTAATAACATCAAGTCAATTCATTAGTACGAATATAAGTTAACATGAAGCATTTCAGATTAAATTCTGTGTTGCGGTCATAAAAAGGTAAGTTTTGAACTGGTAAAGCCAGTGATTCTCCTGTAAGTAACAGATTATCCAGATCAGTGGAGAATCATATTTATATATCATCATTATTTTTATGTAATTCATTGGCATGACAAACAACTAGAGTTTGGTGTGCATTCACCACACAACTGTTCCTAAATAAGGATATCCACCATGAGCTACTGGGATTTCACGCTCAGCTGCACTAAATCCTTTTAAAGATGCTGCAGCTCTGGCTAGCCTCCCCGCAGAGATAACATGGCTTCAGCATCACAGCAGAGAGGTCATTTCTCTGTTCTGACAGGACAAACGCAGAGCAGCCAGCAGCTCATTAGACACTGGTGCCCTGAGGGCTCTGCTCCACCTCTCAGGCAAGATGAGGAGATGCAGGAAAGACACTTAACCATATGCGGACCGGCTTCCTGTAGCGAGTGTGTGTTTGAGGGACAGAGAGTGAGATGGAGAGACAAACAAAAGGGACAACAGCAAAGAAGACGATAAGAAAGAGAGTGACATAGATGGTTAAAAGGGGAAAGAAAAGTGTCTGGACAGAGCGCACACAAACAAATCCTCTTACAATCCTCCAGAACAGGACACAGCAAGACTTATTATCTTACTAGCTGACTGACCCAGTCTTGTCCTGGACATCAGTAACAATTTCCAACAAAAATACCCCCCAAACCCCCAACAGTTTAATTCTGGTTGCATTTATTTCTGAAAAGGCATCAGAGGAATCACTTGTGTTCTACTTTCAGCTGGAGGAGGGCAGTATGAGGTTGGAGTTCTATTCTGAGTTGAACCCAGTCCACATTGTTAGAGGTTCTCTACAACTTTTGTTTTCCAAACTTTTCATGAAAATGCATGACCATGCTAGAGGACATAGGATCTTACTTTCATCTGGAAGAAGCCAATAGGAGGCTGCATCTCAATTCTGATATGACCCACTCCCCCATTTTCTGGGGTGAACTACAACTTTGGTTTATAAACTTGAAAATGAGCAGTTGGACCTCCAGAGGCACATGGGGCCCCTATTTTTGGGTGTAGGACACCAATGGGAGGTTGGACAGCAAAGAGACCCAGCCTAGGATGCATGAAATTCTGTAGAGTGTGCTAATTTCCAGCTGTGAAGGTTGTCCCATTCTGGAGTCTATAAGTGACAAACATGGAAAATGGGCTATATTGATATAGACTAATACAGAAGTGTGAGTGTGTCTTATGCTATGTAAGGTTCAGCAATTTTCTACATATTACACACGCCATTTTACACCATCTATCTGGTTTACCACTGGATTAACACTCTGATTGGAGGTCAAGGTGGTGGATGTGCATATAATGAGATTGACATTCATGCAGCAGACTGAAGTTTTCATTGCATCATAGTTACTACAACTTTGCAACACTGAAAATAACACCATTTTACTTACAACTACCTAGAACTTTCCTTACCGAAGCCTAACAATGGCAGAGCTGCCAGACAATAGCAAGAATTTAAAATCCATTGGCATTGGAAGCTAAAAAAAATTGAAAAGTATTTTTTGCAGAATTGTTGAGTATTGACTTTGCGTCAGTTTTTATGTATTGGGGTCACTGGTTGCAAATTATTGAGCTGAATAAT
>OMLM01001777.1:0-11249 GCA_900302695.1 Helostoma temminkii | reverse complement strand
ATGTCATACTGAATGTTTTAAATGTTTTGTCACATTATAATTAAATAAATATGTATTGACGGCTGTGGACAAACCTGCATGAGTGGAGCAGCAAGTGCGGGCAGAGCACTTGGAACCTGAGGGTGGAGTTTAGGGGGTGACCTGGGGGAGGCAGGTGCCTGGGGCTCAATTAGAGAGTTTTCATCACATGGTTGTTTGGGGAGCAGGTTGAACCACTGTCCCTGTTTCTCTGCTAACTCCTTCACGCTCTCCTCCGGCCTATTACCCTCTACAGTTTCCCCGGCTGGTGGGAAAGTGCCGCTGGTCGGTGCTTCCTGAGACTGGTTAAGCCAATTCTGGAAAGCAGCCTGTGTGAGGTCTTGTGCACCACTGTTTGGTGATCCTGGACCTTCCTCTCCTGCAGATCTAACGCTACTTCTGCGGCGTCTGCGGATCTTTGCTGTGCGTAGGTGAAGCTCTACTTCTGGTTTGATTTTTCGGGGGCGACCACGTCCTCGCTGCCTGCTCATGAGGGATGCAGTGCCAGGGAGGGGGTCCTCGTCTGGTGACAAGGCCTGGGCCTGGGTCGGGGCAGCAGAGGAAGGTGAGGAAGGTAGAGTAGGAGGGGGTGATGTTGGCATGGAGGTCTCCTCAACTTTGGGCTCTTTTTTGAGGAAGGTGACTGGCACCTCAGCTACAAGGACATCTCCTGAAGCTGCAACATAAAAATGTAAGGAAAATTAGATAAAGATGGACAAGATGAGGGTTTACAGAATTGAAAAATTTGAATGTAGACTCACTCAAGAGCTCCTCCGGCCCCTCGACGAGAACTCCCCCAAGGTGAGGTAAAGCCAAGTATCTGCGCCGGTAACGGTCTTGGCCCAGCAATATGGCGCGCATGGAATGAGATGACTGTAGCAGCTTTTTACGGAAAAATGCTTGGCGCTGTGGAGATCCAGAAACAGAAAAATATTTAGTAAAGGCAGTATGAGTGTATACAACACTGTGTATAAGCATCAACAGTCTTACCTTGGTTAGCTTATCTATCTGCCTTTCAAGGTCTGGAATGCTGGCAGTAGTAGGACTCTCACTCTTTAACATAAAAAAAAAAAAATAATTAAACGCAGAAATGATGAGATTGTCACTCTGAAAAACACTGGAGTAGATACATACATCACTCAATTTTGGCTCTTCTTTGCGGGCACGACGGTTGCCTCTCTCTAGCACTAGACCACTCTCCTCCAGACTGAGGTTTTCCTCCTCTGCCACTCTGGCACTGCGTCGCCTCTCCTCAAAACACAGCTCTTCCTCAGAGCGTCCTGTACGACGCGCTAGTGCTGCCTTCAGTCTAGCAAGATAAAAACAATCAGGTGCATGTTTTACTGCTCTGTTCTATGACAAAACATACAAGAAAGTGATATAACTATACTTTATTTGATGAGAGAAGACGATCTTACTTGCGCAATTTGCTCTCAATGATCCATTTGTTCTTCCTGTAAGTTGCCATGTTTTCTAATGTGTTGTCAATGTCACTAAAATATAAAACGCATGAATTATTACACTGCTAGAAACACAGCAGAATTGGAGAACTCTGGGATTAAAAAGCAGCCTTTAAATAAATCACAGTTTTCGCCTCACCTGGTCACAATGTTACTGCTGTTGAGCTCTTCCACCAGAAAACCTAGGATGGCTGCCTTAGTGTCAGGAGGCAGAGTGTGGAAAGTTTTGGTCCTCAGTGTGTTGCACACCTCTGTCTCATAACCATGAGATTCCAAGAAGATGCGAAGCACTTCTGAAACTGTGCTGCGAGTCAGGTCCAACTCAACCAGCTTTTCCCCAAGGATCTTCACAGACTGCGTATTTTATCAGACAGGTGGGGAGGAGAATGTTTATCTTTCTTCTCTTTTATGGATTTCATTAATGAGAAAACGCAATTTAACAATTTTTCAGTTTTCCCCAATAATCAAATCATTTGGACAAGTTAACGACAAGTTATCGAAACAGGTTAACATAATCAAACAACCCTTTTATCTTCACATACACTGAAAAGTAGGGATGCACTGATCGACAGGCCGGAGATCAGAATGGGATGACTTTAAGCTTAATCGGCCATAACCGGGTGATCGACCATTCATATTTACATGCATGGTGGTTCATGTGAGGCACCACAGAGCAGTGGAGTGGTGAGAATTTTCAGAGTTGTTTGCCTGCTTCACTACTACTCTGCTGAAAAGCAGCAAATAATCACACTAGAAACAGTGAAATTAATGTTTGTGCTTGCTTGAGGAGATGACTTGTGACTTATTTGAGTTATTTAATTAATTAATGAATCATTTCAGTTCTAATCACACACCTGATAATATGATGGCAGGCCTGGATCATGGAGTGCAGCCTCCACCAGCTTTATCAGAAGGTCTTGCACTTCTCCTTGGCTATCACCCAGGCCTAAGAGACCCTCCTGTAGCGTAGAAAGGCTGGGGATGTCCTTGGGTATATTGAGACCGATCACCTTTCCGTAGCCATGTAGGAACTCAACCACTGCTAGGCAGTGAGCAAAGGCTGTGCCGGACAGAACCAAACCAGGAATACGAGACAGCTCTGGAAGGGGCTGGAGCATAAAAGTTTGAAAATAACAATCATTAACAAAATGAGTGTCAGACTTTTCACTGTACAGAAATGGTTTAAACAGGAACCTACTTTGTGGTCAGTAAGACACATGTCCTCTGTGGGTTTCTTCAACTCTTCTGTGATCAGTTGTTGCCTTTTCCGTTCCTCCAGACGTCTTTGGGCCTGTGCTCTCCTCTCTGCTGCTCTCTTAGCTGCCAGAGCAGCCTGAGCTGCCGCCTCTGCCTCTGCCTGAGCTTTAGCCAATGCCTTTGCTTTACTCCGAGCACCCAGCACTCTCTTACCCTGGGCTATCCTCTCCTCATCAGTCTGTTGTATTGATGGAGCAGCCTCAACCTTGACTGACCTTCTACGGCCTGGCTTCTTGAGCTCTATGGTAGATTCTGATGGCAACTGTGTGACATGTGGGGCCGTCGGATCTGTTGGCTCCGTCTTCACCTCTAGGTCCTTTGCCTCTTGCTCAAGCTGAGCACAAAGCATGACGGAAATAACAGGTAGTGATGAGGAACAGATTACACTGAGAATATTGCTGATAAATCATTTAATTTGTTTTGAGTTGTACCTTAGCTCTCTTTTTTTCCTCTTTCATCTTCTTAATCTTAGCATCCTCCCTTCTCTTCATTCTTGCCTGAAATAAGCCACAGGAACAAAAATTAAGACATGATATTAGGAGCATAACTGACACAACTACATACAGTCTGGACTTGATACCTTTCTCTTCATTTTCTTTTTGATTTTTGCAAGTTTCTCCTTTTCCTCCTCTGTAAGCGCTTCTATGAAAAGGAAATACGAGCGCAAGTCACAACTAGCCATCGAGGCGTCAGACACACAAACACAATTGTTTAGTTCGTTTGCATTTAATCATGCCAAAGGCACTGCAATACACCCATAAGTCAACATTTACTCACCCTTGGCTTCAAGTCGTTTCAAAAGTTTTGCATCAACTTTGCTAAGGAGGTCAACCATCTTGGGTTTGGGAGGTCTACCAGGACGGCGGGCCTGTCCACCCCTCAGGCCACGAACTCTTCTGGGTTTCTCTTTATCGGGGTTGGGAGGTCGACCTCGTCGGCCCGTGATGGCCATGATCATAGAGGGAACTTCCTCATTAGCCAAGAGGACCCACTTCATACCCTGTAACATATTGTAGAGAAAAATGAATCCTATGTCTTCCATAACTTCCTAACCACCAACATGACAATGATTTTACTTGAACGTAAGCCAAGGTTTGAGGTTTATTAGTATATATATATATATATATAGCTACAGCTTTTCAACAAAACAAAAAAGGGCAGGACTCAGCAAAATATAAAGACCTCAGAAGTTTCTCTCTCTTCATAGAAGTCTCCAACCGGCATGCGTGGGCTGAAGCTGAAATGTTCTCTGGTGACCACACTGTCCGTATGTCTTTTCAAGTACTGAGCAAAGTAATTATGAGATAAAAGGACCAGGTAAGAGACAAAGAAAAGAACAGTCAAGATTTTCTGACGACCTAAACATCGCCTGTTTTACCATTATATGCAATGATTTCAGCAACTTAAATATCACTTTATTCAAAACCTTTTTTGATTCTCTGAAAATTGTACCTTGATTATTTCAGGGAACTGCTTCATTCTCCTTCCACAAGGCGTGTAATACCAGGTTTCACCTTTCATGCGGTTCTCATTTTTCTTCACATGGATCTCCCTCCTCCAGCTATGGATTAGACAGCTCATTACTACATTTCAGAAAGCACTGCTGGAATGGAGTTGAAGACACTGCACATATATGAATGCTTTTCTAAACTCAACAAAAACAGATTTTTGAAATGACAACATGCGTTATTGGGAAAAACCAGGCCTGTAACATGTCCATGCTGTTTACATAATGTACTGTTAGCCAAACAATAGCCTCTGTAAGAGTGTACATGTAAAAGTGTAAGATCTTACAATAACACGTTATTGTTGTTGTGAACTTGATGGTGGCTAATTAAGTAGTTTCTAGTAGTTACAAGTAAGTGTTTTTTGTAGAATTACAGTAGGTAGCCTCAATAAGCAGCTAAAGGAATAATTACCCATGCAACAGCGGGAACTGGACCTGTTCCTCCGTCGCAACCCTACGTCTGTTAGATTCACCTGTTTAGAAAAATGCTGAATTAGCATTACAATCTTTGCCTGTTAAATAATACCTAAGAAAAGAATTAACTTTCTTAATTACCTGCAGTAGAGCTGTCGTCATCATTTTCGTCTGGATCATCAGCAGTCGTTTCTGCATCTTGTTTTTGTGTTTTAACCAGCTCTCCCTCTTGGTCTTGTTTCTTGACCCTTTTTGCCTTCTTGGGTTTGTCAACTGCTGTGTTAATACCTGAAGCGTTCGCCAGTACAGCTTCAATTGTGGCTGTGATTGAATCAACCTCTTCGCTGGCAGGTCCGGGTTCTCCAGATACATCTGACGTTTCTTTAACATCCATCTTGAGAGACTTCTTCCTCTTTCTGCCCCTGGCTCCCTCCTCTTTATTGCCACCTTCTTCATCAGTCTTCATCTTATCCACTTTAGGGGTCCGAACTCGAGGCTTCCTCTGGGACTCCTCAGAAGCTTAAAATAAGCGAAAAAGACAAAAAATATTTTTTTAATAAAATCTGACATTTTTAAAGTAACATTATGTTGAAATCAGAATGTGTAATACCCGGGGTTTTAATCCATATTGTCTTTGGAGCTCGAGGTTTGCGCAGTTTTCCTGGAGTCTCCAGATTTCCTTCAGCAGCTGATACGATCGGATCAGTTACTGGCTGGAGTGGGTGTACAGCAGGGCTTTCTGCTGGTGTACTGAAGGCAATGAAATTCTCATTTCTCATCTTAAAACTTGGGGGAGTCATCGTCTCATTAAGAGTTGTCTTAATTCTAATCTGTCCAGCTGAGTCTGGTGTATCATGTCCGCTGGGCCCCCATTCTGCATCAGCTCCTAATTAATAATGAAACAATGACATTGGAAGTGTCAGGAGAAATACAAAATATAGCATGAAGACAAAAAAAGCTGTACATGTATATCAGTTAACAGAATTTAAAAAAACTAAACAAAACAGCAGTTTAGGAATGAACTTCTGTTAAAATAAATCATTCCATATTTTTACAAATCATTTTTAATAACTGCTTGTAAACAGATGATAATAGTTTCCATGATTATGATACTTCAAGAATATACCTTGATGACAGGGCTGAGAGTGTGATATATATATACTCACCACTTGAGTCGACAGAGGGCTCTTCCATCTGAGAGGTGTTGCTGAAAGAAGACTCCAGTATGGATTTACCAGTGATCTGACAACTGTTCTTGGTTTCTTCTGTCTCTGAGGTTTTTCCTTCCCTAGTAGAGTCCAATGTGTCATCTCTAGAGCTGCTATCTATAGTGGAGTCAAAAGCAGTAGATGGTTCCTCTTCTTCATAAGAGATGCTGTTGTCAAAGTGAGAGGAGTCATCTACGCTGTCACCATCCAAATGAGAGGTCTTTTCCAAGACAGAGCTGACTTCCATCCTAGATGAAGTGTCACATGTTGAAAAGCCATCAAATTGAGACGCACTAAGCAAAGAGTTATCAAAACTTTCTTCATCGGGGTGACGACTCATGTGCTGCGAAGCTGCAACCAACTTTCTCATTGAAGTTTGCTCCTCCTGGGAGTCATGTGACTCACAGCTGGAACGGCTTTGAATGTGGTGCTTTTCAAAATCTGTTTCTTTATTCTTGGGCTTTTGATTAGAAGCAGCCAATTTAGGAGTCGTGTCTGAATCAAGCTGATGGAGGTGTTCCTCTGGTTTCCCATTTCTTTTATTACCCAATGCTGTCCTATCCTCAATATGACTGTGGCGCTCTGGCTTGGGAGACAACTGCTTCAGTGCCTGATGAGGAGTGGTGTCATGTGGATGCTGCTCGGAGTCACAACTCTGCGTCCCTCCACAAGACGTACCCACTGAAGGAGCCACAGACACCAAGGCAGGAGGGGCAGACACAGATGCAGTCTTGGAGGCTTTAGTGGTTAGAAGAGGTAGGGCAGACTGAGGTCGGACAACGGAACTTTCATGGGCTGCTAGGGAGGATGAGTCCACGGCTCTTGGTGGTGATAATGTTGCAGCAGATGTGGAAAAACCAGAGTTAACAGCTGGAGGAGTGTATGTGTGGCACTGGGGTGTAGACACTGGTTCACAAGGTTTAGTGTCAGTTGAAGGAGTTACTGACACAGGTGTGGAAGAGGCAGATGATGATAAACAAGATCCAGGTGATGTTGAGGTCAAAGGTCCTGATATTGACACAGATGGAACACAAGACGAAGAGACTGGAAGGGCAGAAGAAACCATCGCAGGTTTGGACACACTCACAGCTGACCCCACTGACACATGCCTGGATACAGCAGGAGGAATCTCAGTCCCAGCAGAAGTGGGGGGCCTGGCGCACTGTACCATCAGAGGAGGTGAGGAAACTGTAGGAGCTTCCCTGGGAGATGGAGCAGAAGACACATTGGGAGATGGCGTAGTTTCTACATTGGGGGATGACACAACTGGGGGCCCTGAAGCAGAGGTGGGAGATCCAGAAACGACGGGAGCTCCAGAGGCCTTGGTAAGAGATGGTGACACTGCTGCAGGTGATGTAGACAGCTGAGATGACACAAATTGGGGGGGTGGATTACTAACTGTATCTTTGACAGGAGAAGCCATTTCTGGATGCCGAGCTGTTGGTTGTTCAGAATGCTGTCGATAATCACTTGTTGGTCCCAGATGAGCCGCAGCAGGTTTGGGATGATAACTGTCAGTTTTGGGCAGTCTCTGGCCAGCAGGTGTCCTTTCACTGCCGTTAAAACTTGTGTCTACTTCCTTAACAGTTTCCTTCGTGTGCCCTGAAGAAAAGCGACAAAATAGTCATTATTATAATAAACCGAGATTGAGGATGATGCATAGCATGTGATAGGCACAGTGATATTTTTTCTATATTAAAATATGTTTCATGTATAAAACATACAGCAGCCATTTACTATCCCTAGCATGACACAGTTTCTTCCAAATATTGGCCTATTAAACCCAAAGTCCAACAGTGGCATCTGCTGGTTATATCTTGAACCATCGTTACGCTCTGGAAGACTGATCAACCCACAGTGAAAATATGCTAATAAGCTACCATATATTTTTTCAAATAATTACTTTGTCTATAACGCTGCAAAAACTGGCCATTGCAACTACCAAGGTCAAAAGTGGCATGATAAAATGTCTTGTGTTATCTGGTCAAAGATAAAAAAAAAAATGTTCAGTTCGCTACTGTGGAAGAACGATAAAAGCTCATTGATTATGAAAACACAACTGACTTTCTCAACTGTCTCAGTGAGTACATACAACTAAGAAAATATGTCCAGCTGTTTTGTAACTATTTCACAATTTTCAGTTATAAGCAATAAGTGTATTTCAGCAATAGTAAGACAACATGGGGAGCTGGGAGATGCAACAAAGTGCTGTGTTTTATTATGATCGGCAGTTGGGAACACTTTGCCAACTATGGCCAAAGAGGAAGAAACCCATTTGACTATACGAATATCACTCAGTTGGTGGCGACAAAGGAGGAAATGTCAAGTAGAGAACAGTTTGTTCTATTTTCAGGAAATAAAACTTAGATAGGTAGCTACAGTCAACATGTACAACTCATCAGTTCCACACACATCTGTAACAGCACTGTACTTTTTATGAAAACCAGTAAAACACAAAAGTACTGACAGGATCAAATCAACCATAATGCTCTATTACGATAGCTAGAAGTATAAAGTGATCACCTTGCATGACAGGAGACATTCCCACGTTACTAGCATGGGGGCTCCGCTCCCTGTTGTGGCCCTTAGGTGATCCACTCTCCTGCCCTGCTGACAGTGACATCAGTGGTGCTGAGGACATCCCCACAGAGTGAGGGCTGCCAGTGCTCCCTTTCCCTAAACTGTGGTGCTGTGGGCTGCCACGCGGTGGAGTAAAGTTCTGGCCAGCTGGGGGCATCATCTGAGTCTGGCCTTGGGGCTGAGATTGCTGTGGTGGCTGCTGCTCTGGAGATGGGAGGGATGAGTGCTGGGGCTGATGCTGGTAGTAGGGCATCCCGTTAGGCATCATGCCGTAATGCTGTTGCTGCTGCTGGTGTTGCTGGTGGTGATGGGGCGGGTGATGGTGGGAGTGGAGGTGCTGCTGTGCCGGCGGATGTGGAGGTGACTGTAAGGACTGCTGCTGGTGATGCTGGGATGGTGTAATCCCAGGATGTGCCTGACTCTGGTAGGTCCCATACATGCTGTGGGAATTATATCCGATCTGCTGTGGTCCAGGGTTACTCCTGTTCCAGTACTGACCGCCAGTAAGAGGCATGCTTGGTGGGCCTGCCACAGGGGGCTGGTGGGAGCTTTCAATACCCCCATTGAGTTGGTACTGTCCATGACCTTGGAAGTGGTGCTGTGTCTGAGGCTGCACCATCCCAGGTGCCGGCTGCTTCTGGTGCATTCCGTGCCCGGGAGAGGTGCCCATAGATGGACCATACTGAGGGTGTCCTCCCCATAAGTAGTCATAGCCCATGCTGCTCTGGTGGTGGTTGCTTATGTGTGGATAAGGAGCTGTTGGTGGTTGGGATCCAGGCACACTGGACCCAAGTACAGTAGTGACACCATTCACATTCATTTCACCATTTATATCTGTTAAACACAAGAACGTTACTCATGTTAAAAGTTGTTTTGCAGCAGTAGTGCATAGATGTTACTAACTTGTAACGATATGAATATTTAGGTATTAGAATATGGAGTCAGTGAGGTCAGGTACTGTATAAAACTCCATTTTCAAAATAAGGCTACTTTTATTTTGTTCTGATACTGTGCTGAAGGATGAAGGACAAGAACTCACTCTTCCCCTGTTGAGGAAAACTCATGGAGGACCCGTTAGTATAAAGAGAATCCCCTGAGGAGAGTTTCAGTCCTGAGTTTGCTGAGGAGTGGGTGCCATAGTTAAAATGATTATTTGACTCCATCTGAAAACAAAAACAAAAGAAAATAAATACAAATTTATATTCAAATACTAAATATATATCACCATTTACATTTATTTAAACGGGGATAAGATGCGTGTGCACAACATGAACCTCCAAATGAAAGGCGAACGTACGATTTAATTCATTTTTTATTTATTTTCGTGCTGAAGCACACTCGCCGCTAGATAATATGAACCATTTCCTCAGTAAAATGTCTAGCTAAATGATTTTGGCAGCTGCATCTCGTGACAGCACCATTTCGCTCCAACAACAACCGTCAAAATGTCGCAGCCAGCAGCAGCAGCAGATGCCAGGCCCCGGCGAGCCGTAATGGACAACCGGAATATTACGATAGAAGCTCATCGTTGCCGCTGATAGCAGCAGAACAGCCTCCTCAGCCTAGCGTGATAATGTAGCAACGGCCCAGACAGACAACCAGTAATCAAGACCCGGCGGCCTAACAATGGAGGGATTAGCGAGAATATTTTAGTCACTCCGAGGCCCGAACAACTGTTACAACACCGCTTGCAGTTTAACACTTCATACCTTCGTAATACAAAGCAGCCTGCTACGGCTCCTTGATTTCCTAATTCAACAAGGCCGTTGCGAGAGCAGACAGCGCGTTAGCCAAGTCGCGCTAGCTCATTATCAAACGAACAATTCACGTTAAAGCGATGCTAGCTGTACTAATAACTGCTACCGCTGACGTTAACGCTGGGTATAAGTTGAACTCGTCAAGAAATCCACCGGGATGGTTACTTTAGCTTGAAATATCTGACAAAAAGTATTCCTCGCTTCAGTTCCAAGGTTATTTAGCTAAAGCATCACAATACAACCTAGCTATCGCACGCTAGCAAGATAGCTAACTGGTAGCATCATTAACGTTTAAGTGCGGTACTCGGGCTGCGATGCTAGCTAACTTAACAGCCAGGTAGCAGGTACCACAACCACGCTGGTTTGGATCCACGATGTCCATCTATTGAGAGCGCCGCCGGTGAGAATAAACATCAACCGGGCTGTGGGTACTACCTCAGGTTAACCGAGTTGTTAACAGATGGAGGCATGCTGCCTTTTGTTCATGGGCTAACGTTAGCTAGCAGGCAGATGAAGTTACATTGTTTACGCTACACGCACACAGACAATTTTTACAGAGCATCATCCTCCCACACTGCCACCATCAAAAGTTTCGCTGATATTTCAGTTAAAGGTAATCCAACCTTTCAGTCCTTGGGTTTCGAAGGCGCAGATGCTTCTAAACCTTCGTCTTAACGGAGAGGCGGGTGAGGATGGCACAGCGATAAATAATAAACAACTATTCCCTAACCTTTGGGTTTTAAATTAGCAAACATGGCTGGTGTGATCCAGTGCAGCCATGATCACAGAACAGAGCGAGCAGTGTCAGCATCCCAACAATAACTATATACACATCCGGTTTCATTTCGTCATGAAACTTCACAAGAAAATACCCAAAACTAACATTAAGCATCTTGTAAGTAAGTAGATTAAACTAAAAGTACATAAACGCGCACTGCTTTCTAGTGATAAAACGGTGACAACAATTCAATCTAATATGAGTCATTTTACTTTTTTAACTTTTTGCTGAGAATATTTCACATACACTCACTAGCCATGAATCCCATTT
>OMLM01001776.1:163097-177419 GCA_900302695.1 Helostoma temminkii | reverse complement strand
ACTCGGCGACAATTTAACATTTACATTTAACATTTAACATTTACATTTAACATTTAACATTTATATTTACATTTAACATTTAGATTCAACATTTAACATTTACATTTACATATAATATTTACATTTACATTTAACATTTACATTTACATTTATATTTAACATTTACATTTACGTTTAACATTTAGATTTAACATTTAACATTTACATTTACATTTACATTTACATTTAACATTTACATTTAACATTTAACATTTACATTTACATTTACGTTTAACATTTAGATTTAACATTTAACATTTACATTTACATTTACATTTACATTTACATTTAACATTTACATTTAACATTTACATTTAGACTTTGTCACATTTAGCTAAATGTGAGAAAATGTGTTGTGTCATTTAGTTAAATGTGAGAAAACTAGTTATAAGTGCTCTTTTTACATTCGGCACCCCATAACTTTGGGGGTTATTTGAAAGTTTCATGAATGCTTTGAAATGACACATTTTGTGATATTGTAGTGTAACAGCTTTATCTATGGCAATTGCATTTTCCAACACATTTTTAGCTTCAACACAGTCTGTGCAGGTGTAAAAAAATTATAATTACAATTAATTAAAATTAATTTTACGGTGTGCAGTCTATTGACTATCACTGCATTTACATGCAGTAAATTCATCAGGCTACTCAGACAAAACAGGTTTCTCTGGAAATTGGGGAATAAGTTTACATACTCTTAAGAAACCTGAAAACTAGAGATTTGTGTATACATACAGTATCCTGCCTTCTCCTCTCTCTTGGGCTTTGGAAGCATGGTTCACAGATTTTAATTGTATAGAGACAGAGGAGACTCTACAATGTGTATTTGTTGTGTCTCTGTCAAATGAGCTGACCGCTGAGAAACCTGAAGACAGATCGGCGCTCACCTAGATGCATAGGGGGCACTTTGCGTTAGTTTCAGTTTCATTTGGTTCTTAGGTGCACTTGATTTAAAAATGAGGCACCATCACTCTGTGTGTAATGGTTTCCCCATTCATTCAGCTGCTCCACTCAGCTGATGGTAGAATGGAGAGTGTCTGTAGCCTTTATTATACACATGCACTCTTGAAAAAAGCTGATTAGAAACCCGGTTATGCATTTACATGCTACAGTAATCAGCATTCTCTGGAAAAAATCTACCTGGGGAAATCAGGTTTCTCTAATCCCCTACCCCATTACATAATCCAGGTGTCCTGTTTTCATGACAAATTAGAATTCATCTTACTCGAGAAGCCAACTGTAACCTGGTTACTAAAGTCCATGTAAATTCACTGACTGTCTTGCTTTTTTTTGTCTTTTTTTTTGTACTTTTTATGTCTAGGCTCTCTAACTTGTTATACTATACTCTGTGTAAAACTTTTATTAACGGACCATTCGGCAAGATTCTTAGCATCTTTAACTCTATGTCTGACCTTTTTTTTCTGTCACAGTTCAAAGTTGGTTTACAAGTGATTATAAGTTGAAGAAGTATTTTTTGTGTGTGTGTGTGTGTGTGTGTATGTGTGTGTGTTTTAAATTGAACTTGAAGCACTCAGACAAGACAGACCAAAAATGGCTTTAGGATAACAGTTTTTTCTTCTTTTCTTTTGTTTGTTCGTTTCCTCTATCATTAGGTTTGGAAAAGAGATTTGTATTAATCTACCAGTACTTGAAGTGAGATGGAGAGCAGCTGTGTTGTATAGTACCGCATTTAATTTTTCCCTCCGGACACTTTTATTACATAGCCACCGCTTTTCATTTCCTCTCTGGGGCTCCTAATATTTGCACTCCCTTTGTTCTAAGTAATACAAAGATGGTTGTTAACTGCTTTGGGAATAAATGACAATCCAGCAATACACTACAACCACCGCATTAAGTGTAAAACACATATGGGTCGGCATACAATATTTATACATACAGTATTTCTTTATTCTTGTCCTAAATCGCCTTTATTTTTCTTTCTCACAAAGTTGAATTAACAGAACTCTAAACTGTACAAATATGATCTAAATTGTTTTCTGACAAATTACATGTTTGTCATGTATTTGCAATTTCAATATAATCAGCACCTCTAAAACTGGCATAAACTGTATGGGTGTGAAAAGTGGTGAATGCCACAAATTCTAACATGGTTTATATGTGTCACCTAATAACAAACATGTACAACTGCTGCATTAGGCCCATTTTGTCTCTCAAAAAGTGCATCAACTGGCCTCCCATTGACTATACACAGGTCTTAATCCAATCATAGCTGTATTGCCACTGCTGCCACTATAACTCAGCTCACTAATTTGCCAGTGAGAGCTAATTTACAACAATAATTAAGTAGAATAACACCAACCCACCTCCAGTGAGCTCATGTGTTCTTTTCAACCACAACTTCCTGCTGGAGATTGCTTTTATTCACTTTCATTAATGACGTAAATATGGTGGGTGAAATAGAAAAAGGACAGAAAATCCAGGTAGTAACTCAGAAAGAACAAAAAACAGAACAGAAAATACATAAAATGAAATTTAAAAGCCTCCAAATGAACCCAGCATTCATTCTTAACCTCTGCATGATCTTCCAGTTATATAATAAATTACTAATTTATCAACAGTTTTCTTGTAATTTTATCCTTCAGTAAGCCTTTGGGACATGTATATTTTTCATTTGCATTATCTCATTCTATGATAACAGCAATTCACCATCCTCTATTCAGCATTATTTTGGCAGTTCATGGCCAGAGTCTTTGTATCTCAAATCAAGCAAGTCTGCATGGAGTAGATTATAATAACATTTGTATTAAATGACATTTGAATATAATGTGTATTTGATGTAGTGGTTCTTAAATAACCTGTGACATTTTCTTCAAGATTATATTTAAGTTTTTGTTCTTTAGTGATAATGTCTATTTCTGAACAGAAGCCATTAAAGAAGACCTCATCTACTGACACTGCCCTATTTACCATGTTTCAGCCATTTACTTATTATCTGTCTGACAATGCCACCAAAGTCAAACAAACAAAAATGGTAAATCATTTATATAATAAATAGCTTTATTGCCAATAATTCACAGCAGATTACAATTTAAAAACAGTAATAATTACTTACTTGGACAAATATACGATTTTAATCAACAGGGCTAATAATATAATAACTGATTTGTATAACATTGGTTATTGTATAACGTGTACAATACGTAAACCTATAAGTAGTGGTAGTGGGCTGGTCTGGGGCTGCTTTGCAGCTTCAGGACCTGGACGACTTTCTATAATCGATAGAGCCATGAGTTCTGTGCTCTACCAGAAAATCCTGAAGGTGAATGTCCAGCCATCAGTTTGTGACCTGAAGCTCAAGAGCACTTGGGTTATGCAGCAGAACAATGATCTGAAACATCAGCAAGTGCACCTCTGAAAAGCTCAAAAAAATTGTTTTGGAGTGACCTAATCAAAGTCTGGACATAAATCCATTTGAGATGTTGTGGCATGACCTTAAAAGGAAGTGAATGACTGGTTGCCAGTTATTGCAAAAGCTTGATTGCAGTTGTTGACACCAAGTGGCACAACCAGTTATTTGATTTAGCGGGTAATTTTTTTCACATAAGGCCGGACATGTTTGGACAGCTTTTTTCCCTTAATAAATGAAATCATAATTTAAAAACTGCATTTTGTATTCACCCAGGTTATGTTTTGTAATATTAAAATGTGTTTGATCATATGAATCATGTAAGTGTGACAATTAGGCAAAAAACTAAATAAAATCAGGAAAGGGGCGAATACTTTTTCACAGTACTGTATTTGACCAACAGTCTGTGGCGTCCCTGATTGCTTTACATATATGGGTTGTTATGTACAAACATAACAAAATATTTCACACTGGTGACATAAATTACTGCCGCCTTAAAGGTGTGTTATGAAGATCTAGCTGTGAGTGTTCCAAATGTATTACCACAGTTTCAAGACTGTTACTAGGCCTTGTCATAGCATGAAAAGCACAAGTGCAATAAATAACATGAATGATTGCTCTGCTACATTCATGTACTGCAGATCCCTGTTCATTTGCATACTGGCTCACATGCATAGCTTACTGTGCCACTTGCATGAAACTGAGCCATTGTTCATGATAGCTGCACCTGTGCTTGTCCAGTTGTGTCAAATCAAACATGCCTGCTGGATCCTGTGTTTGTCCCCAGATCATCATCCAGCATGTTCAGGCAAATGTAGAACATCACTGTTCTATTAATATGTTAAGCTGTAATGCAGGTTTATAACATCAGTAGCTTGTATGCCTGGGAAATGGACATCAACACAGCCCATTATTTTTAATTAGACCCACCTTCTCAGTCTGTTAGGGCTTGTTTTAGATAAGGCTGCTCCCCGTCAACAACCATTCGCACCTGCCGATAACATTTACCACTAGCTTCAAAAAGCACAACAGTAGATCAATGTGAGAAAAGGAAACTGTGCATTTATAGATAGACTGTAACCAGATCTCCTCAGTTTTCCACAGCTGGACTGTTAAGAAAAAACACCTGCGACCTGATTAGGGAAACTTGAGGCAGTAATATGCAGTGTGGAGGCAGATAAACACACCTCATTAATTTTCAGATACACAATGGGGTGATGGTGAAAAGCAGTGCCCACACAAATGGATATGCATCCAGAAACATGTGCGCAAACACATAAACTGGGCTTTATGGTCTGTAATGTATTTTTTTTCTTTTCTGTCATGATAATATGAATATAACATACTTACACCCACCCACATACACAACTAGAATGAGAGAGTAAGATGAGACTGGCTATTAATTCGTGCTTCAAAGACAACAGTGCACACTGGCTTTGCATTGTAGTGGAGGAATCCACCCAGTTATCCAATAAAAATTGCATGAAAACCAACTTAAAAGAAAACATGACATGCTGATACTCAAAAAAGTGAGTAAAAGAGCACATGATGCCATGTTCACTTTACGAACAAAGAGCCTATTCACTGTGGTAGAGCTACGTGAATACTCATAATGATATTTTGTCAAACAGAGGCTGTTTACAGTAAAATTAGCTACAGCCCCGTGTTAGCATTTCAGCAATAGATCTCACAAGCTACAACTCAATTAAGTCAGTGGCCCAAAATAATATGGTTGTTTAATGTAGACTGGAGCTAATAAGTGATAATGAGAGCTTGGAGCCTTAAAGAAAAAAAGAAGCACATTTACATGTTTTCCCCAGATTCTTCTCAGTACTTTCCATTTTTGAAAAATCAGCTTTGATTTTCTTTCTACTTTATGCTTTAAGGCATTTTTCTTTTTGTATGCTCACCTTCCTGTTAGCAATGAATCTGTTTTCTTTTCTTTTCTGAAGATTATGTGCTGATGCAGCTTTTTGTGATGAAACATAAGTGTTTCAAATTTCTATTTTGCTTCTTATGCCATGAAATCTACTGATTTTTCTAGTATGTTGAACTTCTTTATACAAGCTCATCTTGCTGCGTCTCAAAATCACATCTTGTGTTACATTTCTGAGAAGAAAAGTGGCATCTGCTCCGAAGTGTTTAGAATCATAAATCACTTCAATTCAGCCTCAGTTTAAGTTGATTCTTCACATTAGGACACATAATTGCAAGGGTTGTGATGTGTGTGCAACTTGGCATGTGGGTGGACGATATGAAAGTTTGAAAACATAACTTGAATATATGAATAATTTCATGCATGTGTGTACTTCAGATAACAAGAGAATTTTGTGCAAGTAAGGCTGTTTGTTGAAATTTGCATCAAAATAAATTGCTTTCCTTCAGTAATTGCTTGCAGTTCTCAATCTCGAACCATTCCATTTTCTGCAGTAGGTAACTAGTTTAGGAAAGGGGAAAAAAATCTCAATCCCATAATCTCAAATGCTTTTCCACTGCTTTGTCTCAGACCACTCCAAAACCCACCAACAGCCACCACCGGTGCCCCACCAGCCAGAGTCTGAAGGCAGTAGGTATTTTGCTTATGATAACTAAATGTAGAACCTTTGGCACAAGAACTGATATATAGATATTTAATGTATTTATTATATTTATTTACTGTACTATATTCATATTTGTCACATTAAATTTTTAGAGCAATTTATATGTTACAAATCATGGACTTTTAGCTGTAACTCTTTGTGCATGATTATGCATGACTATGCATAAACAGGAAGTTCAAATTAGTTTGTTTTGTTTTGTTTGTTTTTAAAGTTTCAAGTTGAGCTTTGCATTCACATGCAATTCAAGGGCAAAATGCCCTTATTGGTTTGATTTCCAATTTTGCAAACTTGGGTAGAGTAATTTGAGTTGTTTAATTGCAAATGCATGCAGACCCAGCATGAGAGATCAGTGTGAAACAGAAGCCCAGTGATGAGTTGTTGGAAAACTCAACTGAAGTAGGGACAGAGCAATACAGAGAATGGTATATTTATTCTTTTAAACACACAGCTTGATCCTATTTTTTTTTTTTTTTTTTGCTCTCTCCCATAGGTGCCAGGGAATGATTCTTTGTTGTTTATCCTTCCACCTCCTGCTACCAGCTGTGGGTATTTGTCTCCCGTTCTCTCTGGACTGTACCCTCTGTTTCACTTTCATAATTTTCCCTTGTGTGTTTGCTTCCTACTTTCCCTTTCTTTATCTCAAAACTGCTTTCTGTTTATTTTTTGACCAATTCATAGCAAAATAGTCTCTTAACAAGCCCACAGTAAAACCCACAGTGGACAGAACTAGAGTTCTCTTTTAGTCACAGATAATGAAAATGAGTTCCAGGTTCTGTCTGCTGCATTCATGAAAATGAGGCTTTGTTTATACTTCTCATGAATTTGAGACCATTTGTGAGCAAACATTCAAAAGTTCAAAAATATTTATATAAATCCTGCACATCAAACCAAAGATTCTTCAGACTACAACTGGAGCTAGACTCACTTCAGACCAGGTCCAATCAGTTAAGGGATGTACTTTGTTTTGCACTTTTCATGTGGTCTCTTTGACTTTAGAAACAAAGTTAAAATTATAAAAGCAGAGCAGGCAGCTGTGTATCCATAGACACTATGAATTATTCAATGAGTGACACTTGGAAGAATGACAGGTTGAACACAGACAGGATGTGACAAATGCCCTGCTTAAACACTGCAGGAGAATGTTGTAGATGCACTGTAGGAAATACAATGTATTGGAAGAGCTAAGATAAAACTACCAAATTAAAAGGAAATTTTAAGATGTGATTCATGTTGTGTTTAAGTATTTATTTTTAATTATTGAATTAGTTTTATCTATTTCTTATCTTATTCACCTTGCAGACAATGGTTATGGCTTTAAAGAGTGCAAATATGCTATTCTATAGCTTTTGAATTCAATAGATCTGGACCCAGTGTAACACCTATGAGAAATCAGGCCAATATGTTAATTACTGCCATTATCAAAAATGCAAATTGAGTGAATGGCTTTTTGAAGAAACTGTTCCTTCCCCATGAGTCCCAGAGAAATACAGACTATGTGCCAAGAAGTCAAACACCTTCCTGAGAAAATCTTTTACTTTTAATTTGTCTCCCATGTGTGCCCTTGTTTTTTCAGTTTTACCCTAAAGCTAATGGGAGCCAGACCCCACATGAGTGCTTTGTATGGGCCAACTCCTGCTGTCTGCTTGCTAGCAGCAAAAGCATTTTAAAAATAGAAAAACTGCCAGAAGTCGACAAAGAAATAATTCACTTAGCACTAAATGGAACAAATCTTTAGAGATGAAGAAAAACTAAATGAAAATTATCTGTTGTGCAAAGAATGTTTATGGCGTGAAATGTTATGAATACCCATGACAGTGTTTGTTGAGATATTTTAGTCTTCTTGTTTTTGGACTAACCATCTGACTGAACTCGCCATTGACAGACTAATAAAAACGTGCATAAATTACTTAAAATAATAAAAAAATTAAATACAATTTGCAGTGTAAACTATCACTAAATAATTTATAGTTTGTGTTTGTATTATTAATTTGACAGACTAAAACATCCACAGTTACAGTTACAGCTCTTTGACAGGGGCAGGCAGCTGAGTCAGGAAAGAGAGTAAGCCAAGGTCAGTAATAGATGGGCACAGACCTACTCTTACACACTTGAGTAGTCAGTAATTGACTGTAATTAAATGCTGTGGTCCAGTAGGGACTTAAGCTGGGTGGATCTGATTTGAGTTGAAAATGAAAAGTGTGATTTAATTTGACCAGAGTACGTGTGATTTGCAGGTGTAAGAAATTATAGGCAGTTTCCATTTTGCTAGCCAGAGGAAATTAAATTCTGTGCATGGCCTAAGTCACACCACATCAATAATACATTGGAAGGTCTAATATCCCTGAAAGATTAATATTACAACCATCATTGAGGAAAAGGGGGACTGAGTTGGTATCCTCCTGGTGCTGGCTGCTTTACTGTACATTTGGCTGAAAAGGGTCTTCAGCTATTAAAGGAACAGCATCTCAGAAAACTTTTTTCAAGTTAAACTTTCAAAATTCAGTAGAAACGTTTTCAGAGGTGGGTTAAGTGCAAGTAACAAATTCTAAGTAGGTGCATGTTGATATTGAAACTTCAGATCTCCCTGTTGGATTCAAAGTATGCTGCAAAATTGTATTTATTTGCATTGAGTCTCTCTGATAAGTGAGTGTCAAGGTCTAATAAATATATTGCTTTTTCTACATGATGAATTTGCAAAGCAACACATAAAAAACATAATTCAGTGTTGTATTAACCTTCGATCATCTTGTGCCTCCAAAATACTAAAATACATTTAGTAATAAAATAACACAATTTCCATGCTCATAAAAAATCATACAAAAAGTCAGATTTCTCTTCTGTAAGTGGAAAAAAGATTCTAACCCAGATGTTTTTTTTCCTGCTCTTTCTGTGAATCCTGTCACTTTCTTTTCTCAGTTTCTTTCATGTGCCACTCTACCACCTTCTGCTATGGAGCAGAAGTCAACTAAACAACTCTATGCTAAACAAACAATGGAAGATATTCCATCCTGTGCAAACAACATTATGAAAAACACAGTGACTGATGCCAGGATGGGCAATCTGCAATGCACCTCTTAACTGTAATTAAAACAATGACCACTGTATAGTTTGTTAATGTACAGTAAATGTTTTTTTTCCTTTCAACTGTAAGTATTTCATTTCATGTTCATGGCATGTCACATAACTCAAAGTAATGGAAATGAACAAAACTGATGTGTTAATTAGCGGGCATGATTACAATTTAATATTTAAATTCATCTTCCAAAGACTGATACAAAATGACTGTATGACTGAAGTATAGTTGCCTTCACAGTGGCAAAATGGCAGTTAAATTGTGCCTCTTTTCAGCCAGTACTACAACAAATCAGTGTTTTTGTGTCTAGACTTTTCTGGCTTTACCAGCCATGCTGAATCCGACATTATGCAGGAGGAGTTCTCATGGGCTCCCAGTGTTTGCATCAGTTTTATCCAATGACATAGTGTGGTTGCTGAAATGTAAAACTGGTACTCAGTCTTAGATTGTAAGTTTGAAGCAATTAATGATGCAACAGCCATTAAAACCATTGAACACTTAATAGCAGGATTAAATCACTGCAGAGTCAACATAACAAGACTGGACATGTAAAAATTAGTCTGGAGTTTTAAATGCTGTTCGAAGCACAAGTTTTGTGGGGACACATGTTATGGTGTGGTTGACAGTGCTCAAAAGAGGCCTGGATCCAAGCTGTATTTTTTGAGATACGTACACACTTGTATATCCTAAATTATAACTGTTTGCCTTCAACCTACATAATTACACAAAGCACCAAATGGCTTCTTTTGAATTCATTCTGTGCAGTAATACTTCTGTTAGATTTGCTGGCAACAGGACAGAAGTGCATTACATGAATACATCAAAAAGCTTTGTCTGAAACACATTGTTTCCGCAGTGGAGGTGAGATATTGCATCTGGGCTGCGTCTTTCTTGGGACATAACCTGTGATAGATCCACCGCCAAGAAAAGTGACACATTCACATGAGCACATGCATGCACACTTGTTTTGCCCATTATTTTTTACACTCCCTGCCTACCCCAGAGGTTTTCAGCTCCTGCACACAGAGAGGGCATTATATTTTTAAAATCGCAACAAAGTAAGTATCGTGTATGATGACCATATATTCTCCTCTTTGTTCAACAGTGCAGGACAAAACACTATCAACTGAAAGAGATCTGCATACATATTTTGTTCATTAACAGACATTGTTCTCAACATGTTATCTGTTTACAAGTGCCAGAACAAACCAAAGCACTAAAGCCGTGAACACATTTAAGCATAGAGGGTAGCTTTTTCTACATGGCAACAATTTCTTTGATATCACAAAATCAGCTCTATAACTATATATATTTGAAACAACCACTGCAATAAACATATTTGCATTGTATAACTTATTAATGATAACAGTTGAGGGACACTTCGACATGACACTACCAAATGACCCACAATAAATCCTTAGAGAAGATGTCTGCAGTGCCCAGCTGGACTAGAACCCAGGATGCAATGGTTCTGTTTTATTGGTGCACAGACCCCAGGGCATTCGCTCTGTCAGTCTTATCCCATGGAGCGACATTAGCTAAAGAGAAAACTGACAACACCTACCTGGAGTGGGTCCTTTCATATGTCCACATCACATATATAGCAGGATATTCTTTTGATATTCTTTTTATAATCTATGCTGCTGAAACATGGAAATTTCCCCACTGTGGGACGAATAAAGGCTTATCTTATCTTATCTTATCTTATCTTATCTTATCTTCCTTTTCCTTTCCTTCAGCGAGCACGGGAAGATTTTGTCTAGAAGCTTCGATGTCCTCCAGGCAAAGCGACAACGGTGAGACCCGCTTCTGCCCCAAGTGTGGCTAGGGCTTCATCTTCAGGGGCGATCTCCATTCCCGCTGCATGGGTCCGGAGCAAGCTGACCTGACACCCAGGCCTCCTCTGCAGCCTTATGGTCGATAAAATGCCTACATTCCTTCTCTTTATGAGCTTTCGCACAACAAATAAAGGGTCCATCATTACAGTTGTAATCCCACAAAATTTATTCTAACTGTGTCACACTAAGAAGCGCTATAAAAGTCACAGGTTAATCAGGCCAAAAATCCGTCATCATCAGCATGCCAACTTTCACCTTTATGTCACTGAGCAACACATTTTCCACATATTTTCAAATCCAGTATTCACTTTAAATTTGATTTAACGCCAACAATGTGCACTGTACTCATTACAAGTGTAACAGGACCACATGGCTCACAGCAGCAACAATGGCACCTCTGTACCTCCCATAGGATGCCTCACAGGAGGCATTCTCAGTCATGGAGAACTGATTGATCAACTTTATGATTCCACTACAGCACCTCAGAGAGGATAAATAGCAGTTTATTCCTCCTGATTAGATCTTCAGTTCAGTGGAACTGATTTCACATATAAATGTTCTGGCATATATCAAATACATGTGCATGTGTTGGTTTGTCGACAGTCAAACCACTCACAAATCAGCCCCCAGCAGCTCAACAGCTTTAATTAATCACTTCAGAGTGTAAGCTGAGAATTACAACACCTCACAGTGATACATAAAACTTTTGCCTGGTGCATAAGTAATTGATTTCTTGCAGTAAAGGCATAGCTCTCTCTTATGGATGTTCTGACAAAAACTTATCCAGTATTCACAAGGGGCCTTTTAAGTGCACACAGAGAAACAAATCCTAACAGTGGTAGCATATTGCTAATGCCTAGCCTGAGCAGTGATAGAACTATGTAAAAAAAATTATATTTATCACTTTGTTTTATTTTCTGGTGCAGAATAACACAAAGAATGACTTAGATATACGAAGATGTGATATACTGCAATGTATATTTTTGTGCATTCATTAATATTTAGATGCTGACAATGACAAAGATCTTTCCAAGAGAACTTCAAGTCAAACACAAACATATAAAAATGGCAACCTCCTCTCCGTAAGTAATTAATCAGTTTATTTCACTTTATAATCTTATGTCGGAGCCACAGTTTGGCTGAATTGAAGCCATTAAGTGAATAATTTCATTTCAATTTTATTTATTCTTTTTTTTTTCATAGTCAAAGTTGTATGTTTGGGTATATGTACAATTATATGTATGAGTTTGTAAACTTTCATTCATTTAGGAAGATGGACAGTTATTTCTCTTCTGCTATTAATTCATTCTTAGTGAGGTTCTCATTTGCAGCAGTAGCCAAACACATTCCTGAACCTTCTTTTTTTTTTTGCTTTAAATTCTGATCAAGAACACGAACATTGATTTCTTGCTTGACAAAATCTGTTTCCTCTGTCTGGCCCACTCATCAGTCTGTTCAAATTATCTTAGTGACAGTCAACACACTCATCAGTCAAATGATCAATGTTTAGGTGAGGAAAAAAGGAGATTACTTAGTTATGTTAAATATAACTACAAATGAGTTGTTATCCATGTACCATGTACTGTGAACATAGTCATTATGTTGTCAGGCAACATATTTTGTGAATGAATGAGATGTCACACTGACAGGAAGTGAGTTGCAAGGAGGTGGTTGTGTACTGCGCAGGAAACGACAAGGTGCAGATCTGAGATCAATACCAGAGTCCCGCCTGAGGATAGTAGTAATACTTGAGACGAGTACACCACAGTTTTCATCATATTAAGATAGTCTTGCATAATTTTGATTTTTAACAGAAAACTTCAGGCTCTGGTGTCCAGAGACAGCTAACAACAGACCTCAGACTGTTTCTGATAGTTGTTTAGTCTTTTGCCCTGAGTCATACAGTAGATTTCAGTGTAGTGTAGTGTCAGATGGCCGCATATGTTGTATACAATGCTAGTGTTCTTCTCTGTGAGGAATCTGAAGAAATTAAGTGATAATGTGTTCACAAGAATGGGATGGAAGGATAGACAACCCAAAAACATGTTGCCTTAAGCTACGGTTGTCACTGACCTGGATAATGCATAATGCATAATATGAATTCAAAATATGAATTCAACAACACAGTTCTCCATAAACTCAATTAAAGCTTGGAAACAACATCTGTAAATCAAAAGACATGGGACTGAGGGGATGGCAAATAACATGAAAAGAGAAATTACAGTTTCACAACCTCGCCACAGACTCAGTGTCCAAATAAAAGGTTACTGCAAGGTTTCAAAGTGGACAGTTGAGTTACCAAGAAGCAATAAGAAGGGGAAAATAAAACAGGAAAAAAAACAGAGCAACAACATCTCATACTCATTTGGGAGCGTTGTTGTTTTTACGTCTTGAATAATTAAGATCTCCTACACTGTGTTCAGTGCAGTTGAGTGATGAGATGGGCGGGATGTGTTGAAAGGTTATGATTTGGGGAGGTTGATTTAAATGTCCAGAGACAACCTTGATGTGAAAGAGAACTGTTGCTCTATGACAGTGATGGAGCGATTCTCTCAATTCAAATATGAAGACAAAAGCAAGTTTATTAAAAATTTAAATGATGGAAAAATTATTATTTTCTGCAAATGGCTAATCTGGCTTTTACTGCCACATGTTGAATCTTTTAACCTGGAGCAAAGGTTCATATTATATTTGCATACCTTAGATTACTGTTGATTACATTGTTCAAATGCTTAACAGAAAGTAACAAGTTTGTTTCCAATTTAGTAAGTTTGCAGGAAGTTGACTGTTCATGACACAGGGGGCTCAGAAAAGAGCCGTCATTAAGGTGCAATGTCAAAGACGCCTGAATCAAGCCCTCAAAATTAGTGCTGGACATTAGAGGCGTTTGTCTATATTGGCCAAACTCCAGTATTGCAATAGTAGAGCACAAGCCCAGCAAACTGACCAGATTGACCAGTGTTCCCATCATCTGGAAAGCTGGAAAGTTGTACTACTTTATAGTATTTTATTCCCAGTCATATGTGTAGGGAACCAATAGCTCCTTACATATATGACTAACTAACAGGCACAGCTGGACTAACAATTGAAAAACCTTATTTAGTTTATTTTGAAAAGTCATCCAACATTCATTTGATTTTTTCTATTTGGAAATTGGCCCCTTAGTGAGGGTCAATAAAAATAACAATGTGACTTTTAAAAAGAAGAAAATACTTTTGTCAACTTTTATAACACCACTGTGATTAAAGGTGGTGTTGTCATTTCGGCAACACTGCTTCATTGTTGACTTTGGTAAACCTGGATTAGTGACCGTACACCTTCTACAAAACGTCACTCTGTTTTAGGTTGATATTGTGTTCTTTCTGTTGTGTATCCTAATAAAGGTTTTACAAGAGTACACCGCTG
>OMLM01001776.1:131991-163077 GCA_900302695.1 Helostoma temminkii | reverse complement strand
GAGTACACCGCTGTTACGCAGCACCCTACAATGGTAATATAAATCCTTTCTCATACTTTGGTCCTAAGAAAGACATTTGTACACTACACTGCAGGTTTCCAAGAGGACTGCAACAATTACCCACTGCTTCAAAAAGATCTTATATGACTGTGCAGCCTCTTCTTTTATATTGCACCACCATAAAATCAAATTTTACTGTATCTCTGCAGTAGATGGAGGTTGGCTGACAATAACGAAAAACCTAAAATAAACAAACTGCTATTATTATTATCAAAAAGGACACTGGAAGCAGAAGAAGATTAAAAACACAAGAGGTACAAAAACATTTTCTAAAAGGGTGACGTGCTGTTTTAAGATATCATTTAAAGGGCAACAGAAGAATTATTGAAAAAAACATTTCTATCTGCTCACGCATACATCCACACAGCAAAACTACTGCATTGCTTTCATACTGGCATAAAGCAGTAGCTTTGTAAACGTTCTTCTAAATGTGAGTTAACAGGGTACAGTTGGGCTTGCCAAAAATGAACAACAACAAAAAAAAAACTTCTGCTATTTCCAAATGCATCAGGTCTGCACTGTTACATAAGGCTTACACAAAACATCCGCATGCTCTCATATGGGAAAGCTTTTTAACTTCTGCTTTTACTCTATATTATATCTACATACATTATGTATATACACTGCTGGCCACATAGATGAAAACACAGAGTATACACAGACTGCACTGTAAATCTCAACAATATTAATTGTTGAACATTAGAAATCATTTGAAAAATTGTTATCTCCGCAGTGGTATGTACACAGTAAATAGCAAATGCACAGATGGAAGCTTGGGCAATAAAAATTATTCACCTAGGTGTACAATGGTCACATAATATCCAAACGTTCCTGTCTAGTGGAAGAAAGGATAACCTTCCCTTGTTATAGAAACGAAGGAAGAATCACACCAGCATTTAATTCTAAGTGGGAAATATATACAAATCCTTGGTCTCAGAAAAGATGATGAGGACAGAAGTTCTCCTCATGAAGTCCTAGTTGATAGGTTGATAAAGTAGAAAGTCATGGAACGATTCCACTTTTTATTCATCCAAACCGTTTACTATTTTCTTCCTGTGTGTCTGTGGTTATTCCTGAACAGTGGGGGTACAAACAGCCAATCAAAAACAGTTTGCAGTGTGTTGATATGAATTTTGCCACCTGGAAATTGAGCACTGCACGTGCAGATGAGGCAGTGGAGACAGGAACAACTATAGCCGACTCTAAACAGTCACACACACATGTGCACAGTGAACCAGGAATGACAACCGCTCCATTAATGGTGAGAAGACTGACAATGTGGCAGAGAGAACAAACACAACATGAAAGGAAAAACAGGAAAAGGAAAAGAAAAGGAGTGAAGAGACTGAGGCTGAGAAGGGACTGAGGTTGAAAAGGCATTGTAAATACTGGATAAACAAATACGTCAGAAATGGAAAGCTATGGATAAAGCAGCCCCAGTAGGTACACTCTCAGTATTGAGCTAGGTTGGTTTTCCAGTAAAACTACAGTATATCTTTCCCTGAACCTAAGCTAAGCTAATCTGTTCTGCTGCAGTGGTTTCATATAAAAATGTTTTATTAGCATAGTATTAGCATATTACGTTTTTGTATTTGTTAGTGCTGCAATGACATATTAAGGGAAAATATTGAATGTTTTATTCCTATAATGAAGAGATCTGGTGGCTCTGTTACTCTGTTTGGAGCGTTTTATTGGCACGGTTAAGTTCACTTGCCTCCTAAAGCGAAGGGTCACTACGAATCAATAAAACATTGTTTTTTAACCTATAATCCTCTTCCAGGGACAAGTTAATGATTTGGTGAATATGAAAATTATGTGAGTTATACAGGTATGCTGATGATTCGCCATCAATAGATCTCAACAGATCTCAACCCACTTTAACAGTTGGAGACCACATTCTGCTTCAGTGTGTGTTGTCACTGTTTCTGAATGTCCCTGGAAATCTACTAGAGGGATTGATTCTTCCCTCATATTCCCTTATTTAGTGTTTTAATGACAGGGCTGGATAGACTGTCTGACACATTGGTCTAAAATCTCTCATAGATGTTCAACTGCAGTGAGATCTGGTGATGGTCAAGGCAATAGCATGTGATTTAGATCATTTTATAGATCTATAGATGGGGGAATCATCATCTTAGAACAGAACAGTCCCCTCAGGATTCATTAAATGTTTCATTATTAAATAAAGGTGATCACTCAGAACAATTTTGTATTGATTGGCAATGACCCTTCCCTTTGAAGGAACAAACTGACCCAAACCATGACCGTCAAATGTCCTCCACATAACAGCATAACAGCCACCAGATCCCTTCACTGTAGGGCTAAAACATTCAGTTTTTTTATTTATCATCTGTCTGTATCTATGTATGTTTGTATGTATGTATGTTTGTCTACTGGCATCATTATGTCAGGTGTGGCATTGTAAATAACACAATTGTGCAATTATTCAGTAAAAAATAAAGTTGAAGGTTATAATAAAATGAATATTAAGATGATAATATGGCTCTATATACAAGGCAGAACATGCAGTCCACATAAACCCTGTTAACATAATAGCTTGTTAACTAGTTCATATTAATAAGATATAGCTGTTGTGCCTTCAGGATATGGATGTCAAACTCCTGCTAACTGATGCCACAGCTTCCATGACACAGCACTTTCAGTTTGACTATTTTAATTCTACTATAATTAGCTCTATATTACCTTTTCTATTTTATTTTCATTCTTTTCCATCTGTATATATCTACTCTTTCTTTAAAATACACCCACTGTTAATTTCACTGTGATTTCATGCCCTCAAAAGTCTGTAAAGTGTGTAAAGTTAGTTCAAAATATACTGGCAGTTTCCACATAAACACATAATAAATAGCTGCTATTAATGTCACTCTGCATCACATCACATATGAATATATGAATGTTTTACTGTACTTTGCAAGAGTTTCCAAAAGCTGTAAATTGATCTAAGCTACAAATATGGTGCAAGTTAAAGTGTATGAGGAAGCACTTTTGTGGAGCTACAGAATAGGAGAATGAAATATGAAATAGGGTGGAAAATCCTTAATGATATATATCTCAGCTGATGACGTTAGAGTTTCCCCTTGTAGCAGAGAAGAGACATTAGCAGTGATGCACTGTAGGTAACTACTGTTGACACAAATATGTCCTCTGGAGTGCTATTCATGGACCTACACTGTATATTTAAGTGACAAGCAGAGTGGGGGGTGGCAACAAGGAACGTCTGCCAAAAGTCAGTGAATTGTCTTTGTTTTTAGAAGAGAGCAGGGAAACAAAGCAATGCTTGGGCTTGTCAATTCACCTAATGATGATAAACACAATGACAGCCTGCCTTCCATCAGTGCAGCAGAATCAGACAGCCATCTGTGAGGAGTGATAGAGTCTGTATGGTCTCTACTCCCCGCTAGTTACCACTGCTACTTAACTTTTTTTTTAATGAGAAGGGAAGTGCATAGTAAACCAGCTTCTGCTCTCCTCACCCATCATAAATTTCCATTCCATTTCCACTTGAAATGATACATTCTTAATAATAACCCACCATTACCCACAGAATTTGGTAAAAATGTTAGTTTCCATAAGTCAATGGGTTTTGGTGGACAGTGCTCACTGTTGGATGTAATGATGAACACAGAAAGTGGTTTCCTATCCTCTCAGGATCTGAAGAAACAGTGGAATTATTTGGTATAGTGGACTGGTCTTCACAGTGGTGGAGAAACACAGACATTATTTTACTATATCAGTGAGGAACGGTACGGTGCTGCTGAATTCACTTTAAGACGATGCTGTGTTTTCAGTATTATTGGCAGTTTGTACTAGTTTGACCTCACGTGAGGTCTTCCTATGTTGGTGGTACCTCAGCAAACAGGATGGAAGGGGGAGGTGCAGCTCAAAACCAGTTGTTCCAGAGATTAACAAAATCTACATGGTTTATCAGCAAGGAAATTTTTACAGACACATTCTGAGTATGTCTAGGTTTTTTAACCTAATTAGGTAATTCTTTTTTACCTCAGTGGTCTTTTCAGGCATCTCTAAAATTAAATTGTTAATGTTGAGTTAAGTGCACTCTGTCTGCCCTGGTGAACTATGAATGCTGCGTGACTGTGACACAACTTCATTATACTATACAGGAACAGATCGGGAATATAAATGGACACCCAGTGAGCTGGTGAAAATGTTACTTTTAACTTTTTGCCTTCTTTTCCCCCCCGTGCATTCTTGTTCCATCATCCCACATCACTCTCCATCATAATGCCTCAACCCCCCTTCATCATTCAGACATTCAGCTTTATTGGATTTCACAGCCTTTCCATATTTTTTACTGACCTGCACGGAGCAAACAAGACAGACATTGATGGAGAGAAAAGAGCCAATTAACATGCCTATGTGTGTGTGAGAAAGAAAGGCAGACAGAGAATGGGAAAGTCAGTAAGAAAGCAGCTTTCATGAAATAGAGTTCACACTCTGTGATTATGCTCCCCTAGAATAGCAGCAGTGTGGATTGGATCACTGTTGTCATTGCTTATAGTCTATTGTTTCCTGTAGAGCTGATGAAGGTGGGTAGTCAGAACCAAACAGCCAAGCCAGACAAGAATATCAAAGGAATACAAAAACCTGTTTAGCTTGTTCTCAATCTCTCAAATATGTAAAGGGATTAGAAACCACCTCAGTTGTAACTTCATGGCAGTGTGATAAGGAATTTATGTAGGCTGTTATACAGTGTCAGTCGATATCAGTGGCCACAGAGGAGGGTTTGATTGGTAGCAGCTCATCACAAAAGCTTTGAACCTATCGAACCGTATTTGAGGAAAGAATTCTTTAACCACCACAGTTATGTGCAACATTATAGCAATACAGGCACTGAAAAATAGTACATAAAACTTTAATCTTACAGCTCTCTATTATAAGTTTTGGAAATATTTTAATTCTCCACAGACAATGAAAGTTCTCCCTATTTTACTTTTCAGGGTTGCAAATAATTTCCTGCCAAGGCTTCTCTGCAATTTCAAAACTCCAAAGGAACCAGTGTTACTGTGCTGTAAACCGGGTAATAATTTATTAAATACATGTAGAGCTCTTAAAAAGATGAGTGGGGATGACTCATTATCCTTTGGCTAGTGTTCTTGAATTACTCAATAGAGTAATATAGATTAAGAGGCATTCAGCTACGTAAAATGTACAAGTGAAGTATTAACAGTTTGATTAGTCACGTCAACAAACAAAAATTATTGTATCATTTGTCAGAAATGGTGTCCAGAATAAGAGCGTATAATAAAAATTTAAGGGAGGTGTTTTGTTTTTCTGTTTTCAATCCCGGTGACGTTATGCTAGCCTCAAAACAGGCAGCTTGTAATTTTCCTGTCTGTCACCAAGCAACACCTCGCTCAAAGAAAACAGGTCCTGTTTTATTGTGTTGTTGATTCACCACTCAAAACATGAATGCATGCATTAGACGCAGAAACTTTTTCTTATAAGTGTAGTTATAAGGGTTTTGGAGTGGTGCTTGTTTCACAGATAACCTGAAACATCAGAAAACCTTATGTAAGCATACATATGCATGCGCACACGTGCAAAAAATGCGTGACTGAGTGTACACATCCGGAGGGAAAAGAGGAGGAGAGGATCTTGTCATCTGTAGTTGACATAAGCACAGAGAGAAAACACTTCCTCGGAGAGCAAGATGATGATGCCATAGTCAGAGCATGACTTTTGAACAAGGCCCAGATCTCAAACAGGTCTCTTTGCCATGGTGACAGAAATAGTGATGCAGAAAATGCACTGCACTATAAAAGCCTCAAGGGTCTTTCAGACACAGTCCTGCAGTGGACGTTCACAATAATACTTGCTGTTTGCTAACACGTTAGCGTAGTTAACAGCAATGTCTTTGTTCACCTACTTCCTTGCATACTTTGTGTATGTGTGGAGGACTTTAAAGGTTGACCGCAAGGGAGAAGTCAAGGAATGAAAACATATCTTCTTTGTAAACTTCTGACTAAAAAAAAAGAATAAAAAATAAAATAAAAAAAGAAGCAAAAGAAAAAGAATAAGAAGAAGAGAGGACACGGCAACACTGGATCATACATATATACACATAGAAACCGCATCTGAGCTTCCAAAAACACATCTGTCGAGCCGCCATATTGGATCAGAACTCTGCCCTTTCCTGGACAGTTCAAGTAGCAGAAAATGAAAGACTTTTATGTTTGTTTTGGATGCTCTAATAAAAAAATGGCAAAACCGAGCAATGAGGAATAGCATTTTACAGGTGAGAAGAATATTTAAATAATGAATTTGCTATATCAAAATATACAAAAATTCTCCTAAGCTGATATTACGTGACAGTTAATACAAAGGTATATATCAGCTGAAAAAACTGCTTCAAAACTGCTTTATACTGTTATTATAAAAACAGTATTTATCAACAGCTATGTCACTCGCAGTGGTAATTTTATGGAGCCCCCTCCCTACATTACTTTAAATTGCCATACCATAACCTTTAAGTTATGTTTGAGTGGAAACATAGTAAAGAATTGCATATAATGTGCTTGCGTTTATTTCCTGCCAAAAGATAAAGTTAAGTGAAGGGCATGAAGTAGCACTCAGGAGAAAGGACAGGAGAAAGGCAAATGAACCTGCAGCTGTTATTGCAACTCAAACAATTGGCAGGACTGGACAGACAATGTCTTTGAAGGACAGAGTGATCAATGCAGTAAAAACTAAATAATGTAACCACTAAAATAATAATAATGCATGGAGAGTTAAAATGATAATAATAATAATTAGTAGTAGTAGAGGTAGTAGTAGTAGATGTTTAGTTTATTTATCAATGACAATATACAATTTCATACATTGAGAGAGATAGATTCTACAAGATTTAGCTACTATCTAATTTATACATAATACATTTGTCAAGTACGAGGACTGCCAGTCATGTAAAGGTAAAGGAGATAGTAACTATATTGTAAACTAATTGATTTGCCAAAAAAAACAGAAAAAGCTCAACTCAGTGTTTTTTTACCATTGTATAGTGGAGATCAAAAATGAAGTGACAGTGAACCAAAATCAATGCAGAAATCCAACTCTTAATAAAGACTCAACTGTTCACTATAACAATTTAAAAGGTTACTGTAGGACAGTATGGTCGGTATGTGTGAAAATTACCTCTGACATAATAAAACATAACAATACTACTGTTATTATCTTCCAAGGAGCTTTTTAAATTAGTGAATCATACAAATATGAACACATATTGTACATAGTGCAGTACATATCTGTCGCTTAAAAGTCCTTATTCAAGGTTACAGTTACAAGTAAGTGCAGGTCTAGTCTGAGTTGATGATTTCTTTGTTAATTCTCTGCTGCAGTTATCTGTACACATTATTTCTGTAATAATAATTGTTTCATGTCATTAACTCTGCATGACTCCCAGTGTGCAACAGGTGGAACAGTGTCTATCCGCAGATCCATTAAACTTGTTTAATCATAACAACTGCAAAACATTGGATCGGTAACATTTTCCCTAGTTGAAAAAGAAACCCCTGTTTCACTCAGCAGTGTGATTATTTTGTCATTTCCTCCCCCAGTTAAATATTTTGTGTATGTGGTTTGCATGGCATTGTTTTGAGTCTGTCTTCCAAACAATCCTCTGCAGGCATTGGCTTCATAATAAATTTATTTCACTCCATTCAGCCTGAGCGGCTCTCTACTGAAATAAATACCAAAGCACAGTCTCTATTCATAGCTCATTAAAACTAATATAAAAGTCACATAAACAACTCAACCAGAGAGAGTTTGATGACATCATTTTGAATGTTCATTAGAAGCAAAATATCAGAACAGCCTTCTAATTGACTTGACGACTGTATCAGCATCAGTTTGCTATTATAAATCAGCTCTTGCTTTGGTCACTAATGGCACTCAGCAGAAAGTACAATAAACAAGATATGTGTGATATGTGTGTGAGTGTGTATACACTGATCCCAAAAATACAGTAGACACAACAATGATTTTGAATGTGTGCCTTCTTTTCTGCCGGCTCATTTAAATGGCTGAGTTGACTACTAGGATCCAGACATATTATTGAAAGCCTGAGCCAGCTTGCTTTGAAGTCTGATTTCCTGTTGTACTGATGTTTAAGCCTCACCCTAAGGCACCTCTTCAAAACATAACACACAAAAACATCCAAAAAAGAAATAAAACATAAAGAATCTGAGCCCTACTAACTGCAAAGAAGATCCTTGCTTCATCTCTAGACCAAATTAGGAAACACAGAATCAGTGGAGGTAGATAGTAGGTGGTCACCAGCCAAGGAATTTGCATTCAAATTGTGTTTATTCTCTGGTTAAGTCTTGGAAGAAGTACAAGATGCTTTATTAATTCTGTTTTGCTCTTTAGTCAGTAAACAACTTCAGGCCATTCAGCGAGACAGTAATGACAGTTTGTTTTATGTTGCCATCAACTGTTGCATCTTCTAATGATTTTTAATATAAGTTATGTCTTTCATCAAAGGAAAAAAAATGTGATGTACTCTTTTTTTTTTTTACTCCAAAGATCCTTAGCATCTGTCATATATTGTGTTGGATGTTCTTTCTAATTTCAATTTCTATGAAACATTTTAATATTTTTGCAAAGGCAAAAAAAGAAAATAAAAGAAAAAATGATGGGTAAAACAAGGTTCTGAAATTTTTTTCTTGCTAATTTTTTTCTTAATAAAATTTCTACCTATGTAATTGATTTACATGGTATTTGCACTGATTGATTAGACATTTATGAAAGTTAGTACATCCACCCACCACCTCCCTATATTTCTAATGATTACAAAAACACAACACAAATGTCAAAGTTTATAAACAATCAGTCGATGGACGAAAGCGAAAGAAAGATAAACTCATGAGATGTGAGGTGTTCATAATTCTGACAGACAGTCTACACACTACTGAACTGCACCAGACTTTTCTTTTCTTTTTTAAATCTATTCTTATCAGTGTTGTGAAACTTGCTACAGACCCTGAAGGTGACTGGCCCACTGGGAAAACTACAGCTCTCAGTCCAGAGGGTCAGTCTACCTCACAGTGTGAAAAATGCAAGAGTAGATACTGCAGAATTGTGCAGTGTGTTCCCAGGAGTGTGACTGAAATGTATCAGCAAATGTGATGGGAATAATGTGATGTGAATGTGCTGACACCATTTTTTTATATTTAATGACATAATATGGTGATGCCTACAGTAGATTAAATATACTGCGTATGAAGTATCTGAATTCCAGTTCTCTTACCAATACAATAGTTTATTTATATTAGATTTCTTTAATGCTTCTGAAACAGAACAAAACATTATCCATTATTGTATATTCCAATGACAAATTGATTTTATGAAGTCACCACCATGAAATAAAAAGGTTTCCAAACCCCAAATCAAATTCTGTTTAAAGCCCTCATTCAGGCTTGGGTTGCACTGTTGTCCTTAACATTTATCAGAGGAAATATGTGGTGAGGGTTCACCAAAGTGCGGCTCTACACAGATTTATAAGCATCAATACTGCCACCAGCAGGTCTTGGTATACATGTACTGTAGAAGCATTTCTTTTATTCACTGCCTCAGTTGTTTATACCTGCAAACTGATCTGTTTTTGGCTCACACAGCGTATTTTTTGTCTCCTCCATATATTGTTTTTCTCTTATCTCTCTCTGCTGCTAACGTCTATGTAAAAAGGGAAAAAAAATGCAAAATGAAGAGAAAATGAGGATCTGATTGTCTTGATGTGTACGCAGAACATGGCAGCAGAAAACAGCTGAGAGCAAAATGAGCACAAGATGAGAAGCCAGAGATGAAAATAAGGAACAATCAGAGAAAAGTGATATATAATAGTTGCAGAAATGAGATATAACGGCATAAAATGAACATTGGCAGTAGGCTATGATCACTTGGCCTGAGGCAAAAAGGACAGGCAGGTAGTGACATAAGGGAAAAGTCTCAGCCATAAATTATTATTGAAATCGTTTTGAGGCTTTCAGATAAAATAGGAGTAAAATCAGGAACTGATGGCACAGACCAGGCAACAGCATGCGTGAAGAAATGCCAAGGACAAGAAGAAGACAGAGAAAAATGAGTTAATAAAATTTTTGACAAAGGCATTGGGGAAAAAAATGCACAAAATGTGGAGCCAAATAAAAAATTAGTGGACTGACAGGACAGTAAAATAACCTTTCTCAGAAATGACTTTTTTTTTCTTTTGAGACAATAAGAAGTTTAGAGAATGAGATTATGTAATATACAGTGTAGAAAGGAGGAAATCTACATCATCAATAACATCATGATCTGCATAACAATGGCATGTCATCTTAACTTATTTATTCTAACAAAACAGAAAACATTTACTTTGTATGTACTCTCAGTGCTGATTTTGACAAGACCCAAATTAAAACTCATATTTGGACGTGGTGACTGGAAGGGCCAATTCTCTGTGAACGTTGTCATTTCTGTGGAGGCCTAAAACTCATAATATATTGAATTGTGGGCAATTTCCCTTCTAATGAAATATATTCACATGAGTGCTGATAGAAAAAGGCAAATCAATTCTTTGTTATGTTCTTCAGGCACCGCTGTCCCTCCAGGGTTTCTATCCTGATGTGCCATTAGAGTTTCTATTGTCAAAGCTCTCAGAGTTTACAATGAGGGTATATTAAAAGTTATGCTCTCCTCAAAGTATTTTAATTTTCAGGTTTCAGCTCAACCCGAAGACCTTGCACTGTCGCTTGTTACCATTATTCTGAAGGGTCTGTTGGATAATTGTACCAGTGGTTCAGAGAAGATCAGGGACTGCTGAATATGTATTACATTTATTACTCACTCCAACCAAGACACGTGTGATTCCTGTGACAGATTATCATTATGTCCACAAATTAAAAACAAGTCACAGGTGTCTTCTGCTCAGTACTACATGTGTTCAACATCGACACTGTGAAAGCATTCTTAAAGACATCTTAGCTTCGGCTAAGTTACCCTCTGGCCAAGGCAGACAACCAGGTGGAGCATCACTGAATGCCAAAGTTGTGGCTACTTTGCTTTCGAAGTTTGCTCCAGTACAATATCAAGTAAGGTAACTTGGTATCAAGTCAGGTATTTTGGCCCTTCAGCCAGTTTTACCTGATCTTTTGGCCTTGGGTGCAAATTATGCTTGAAGATCTTTATTACTTTAGGTTTTATTTTGAACGCATGGTGTCATCCTTAATCCAAAACTATAAACTGACTGAGAAAACAAGGGACCAGGTAATTTTCCAGAATTGATTGGTTTCCCTGGAAATATGAGTAAAATATAATGAGGCTGTCACTCTTCGTCCTCTATGTGCACTCTATATAATGGAAACTTAGAGTCAACAAAACGTACAGATGAGCAGGAGGTGGAGGACTATTAAGCACTAGCAGTTTGTTTTTACTGTGTCCAAGGCTGGCAAGGCACAGATATTTAGTTTTGCTTTTTAAGGTCTGCACCTTACATGATCCCACTGTCCCGAATCTATGAAGGCGATACAAAAAACAAAAGAAGAAACTTTTGTAATTAATACAAATATTAAATATAAAATCATAATCACTAAAAGGCGATGCACACAAGCATGATTAGGGTTTACCATTAAAAAGTGCTGATGACAGAGGATACCATATGTTGTACAGATTATAAATTTCAATGAGGTTAATTTGTGATTTGTAACATTGGGCTATATTAATAAAACTGGACTTGACATAATAGGGTCTAACATAAATCTTCAGAGTAAAAGATGACAACTGAGACGTATAGGCATAAACAACCAGGCTTAAACACTAAGAAAGACATCAGTCAACTCACAATCTCACATCTTCATCCAAGCGGAAAACAATTAATTCAAGAGTTCTAAATATTAAGTCAATAATGTGTGTTAAACAATTTTCATTAGAGACAAACAATGCAATAATATTACGGCTCCAGTAAACCTTCAGAACCTTTTGTATTCATATTCGTATCATATAATATAAAGCAGCATTTAATCATTCCATGGTTTCTAGGAGAGACACAGCTAGTTTACATCACAAGGCGCAGGGGGCTTCGCATTGACTATGGAGATAATGTCAGTATAATCCACTGAATAAGCCAGTTCACACTAAAAAAACTAGAGATACATTTAAATTCTGTTTATTACTGTGATAGTTGCTAAATAAATTTCCTCTTTGTTACAAGGGTCTGCAAAAAAAACACTTCTCTGTGTCAAACTGCCATCTAGTGCTCAAATATTTCAGCCGGTATAGAGTCTTCAACGTTGCTTTCAGTCTCAATCTCACCATATTTTTCACCTGTAAGCACACCCAACCCTTTACAGAAATCGCTGAAGTCTCATATGTGGTCTTGTAAGAAATCATCGCTATACCTGTTGCAGAGGCTACAGCTCTGACATGATCCTTCACATTCTGTTCTGGACTCAGTCTGCTTCTTGCTTCTCCAGTGCTGTCATAGCTGTAATCAGTGATGCCTCCAAGAGTCGATGAGGTTCATGTGCTCCAGCTTTGCCTTGTCACTGTCAGTTATCTGAGCCTCACTCTTGAATACCGGAGGAGCCTTGAGCTACAGCACAAGGCTCAATCATTTGCTTCACCCTGGGAGCAAGATCAGCTCTAATAAAAGATCAACCCTGCTGTGTGGATAAGCCCACAGTACATGGATATGCAGCAAAATGATGAAGTTAAAAATGATTCCTTGTGATTGACTCAATTATTGCTGGTGTTTTTGAATAGAAGCTGTCTAACACGAGCTGAATGTTTCATTGTTAACACAGACTTACTGTTTAAGTCAGAGTTTTTGGACAGAACAGCATTGAGTTGGATCCCCCTGAGTTAGTCAGTCTTGCTGGAGGTAAGGACTCAAATCCCTCATCCGTTATCAAATAATGACAAAATTAGGATTAATACATGCATTGCTCATTTAATGCTGGTTAGATTAATGTCAAATATTTAACCTTAGACCTGTTATCCTTGTTATATTCTGTAATAAAAGCTGCATTTGTCTGTGGTTGCCCAGAACAAAATATTTTCCATACCTCCCTGTACTGTTTTTCACTTATTTTTCAGATTTAAAAAGTTTTTTGCTTCCCAGTCTCCTCTTGGTCACATCTCTCCATTTTACTGTCCTCTGGGTTTCTGTTAGAAGCTATCTGTCAGTTGGGACTTTTAAATTTCCACAACGCATTCAGATGAAAATTTGCCTCGACAATATTTGTATTTGGTCACAGCGAGCTGGCACAGATAAGAGAACTGTACTCGGAGTGTGTCCCCTTCCTGTACTTCTCAAACTAGGTTGAAAGCACAGCAAAACAATGTTCTTTTGTACCAGATGAATGTCCGACACAACGGCAGGAGATGGAATCATGAGCTACATACACAGAGCAGTGTTGGCAGTGCAGATGAAAGGTCAGGCGCTTGTTTTAAATTAGAAATGTTTTACTGTAACTGATGCAAGTTTGGAATAACAGCAATTAGAAAAGAGTTTGAGCAGAAGAGAGTGTCATTCAAAAGCTAACAGAAAACTATAGCACAACTGAATGCATTCACCTCATTCGCAACAATATGAAATAAAGGCAGTTTCTCATTTTGTGGAGTGTGTGTTTGTCTCTCCCGAAAATGTTCCACTAAAAGGCCAAGGAGAGAGAATGAGACTAAAATTAGACGACATGGCCAGAGTCAATAGCATTTATCAATCATTTTAATTGCTATCTCAACAGGCCAATGTCTGACAGACAGGTAAACATCCAGACTATTAATTTGCCCTGTAGCACGGTTTTGAAGGCCAACAAAACGTTTTACTGAGGTATTTTGTTTATGCCGTATCCTGGGGTATAGTTAACCACAACACATCTTAGCTTTTTTTACATCGGGTTACGGGGAATTTACATATCATGACTGACCTTCACAAAACAATGCTCACCACACAAAGCTTCTGAAAGGAATCCTATTCTGTAAGACATTTCAGGATGAATCCCTCTATTTCTACATGTTTCTGCGGCCGGGTGATATTTCAGACTTTCATTTTGGAAAGTTTTCTACTACTATTTCACAGCCTCTGACTTGAAATTGATCTTGGTAGGGTGAGGAGTCAGTCCCAGGTGCTTTATATTCAATAATGTTATCTACGGTTGCTCAGAAAAGAACCTGAGGTGAGGAGACAGGGAACTTGGAGAGACTTCACACTAACATTTGAGAGGTGGAAAGAATGGTGTGGAATTTCAGATAGGCTGGTAGAACTGCCATTCGTCTTTCAAAAAGCTGATCGGTTCAGCCTAAAGGAAATAGGTGAAATGTCTGTTCTTGATCGTTCTGTGACAGGCAGTATTCTGTGCCTTGTGCCTCCTGCTTTACAGTTTAAGTCACAAAACATGTTCACAAAACACGTTAACTGGAGTTACAGATTATATAATGAACACTGTTGTGGTCAGCTGAAGGACTACAAAGGTGATATACCAGTCAAAATGCTTTGTCTGATATGTCCTATTAAATCATTATGCATACAGGCTTGATGATGATTCTTCCAATGTGTTGAAAATGTAAATAGATTTCAAATGAATGCACCTTACTGAAGCGATAAATCGTGAGCAACACTGGTAAATTAATTTAGAATTACGAGACATTTATGCAGTTAACTGTTCTACCTGTTCAGTTTAAAATGAATTCACACCTTTCAACCAAATCACAAGGAAAAATCTATACAAAAATCTAAGTTCTTCTATGGCTGTTCTCCTTGTGGTTTCGAGCTGAAGACATCTGCCCTGCAGGGATCAGTGAGTGTCATTAGGTAGAGTAAGCTTCATTAAAAGCGCAGGTACGAATAGGAACAGAGTTAGCCTTATCAGCTGAGACACTATTAAGATGAGCTAATGCCCCATTCCCTGCTCGTGTCTCTATGCTGCAGCGCTGTAAATATCCACTGGGTTAATGAGGTGTTCCATGTGTGGGATCTTACATTTACTTTCCAATAAACTCCTGCCAGGGACAACATCACTCCTATTTCTTATAATGGCATTTTAATAGATACTCGTTAAAAAAACAAAAAAAAACACCAATGCAGCAAGGGATGGTGGCAGGTGTGTGGAAGAGCAAAGGTGCTGTGTTCACATGGTGACAGCCAAGGTAAGTGTAGTTAATATCAGGAGGTACAAGAAAGGAAAAGAACAGAAGGAGAAAGGACACAGAGGACAGACATACTGGCATCATAAAATCTAAAAATAAGATAAGATTAAATGTTTCCTGATATGTCCAAACTATTACTTCACCCCTGGTGCTAAGTTGCTGCTTACTTCTTGAGCAGCAGGTTAACAGGTTTCAGAAAAATATGATTATTCATTAAGCTGTCAGTGACTGAAATGTTGATGTGATTATGTGGTTTTTTTTCCAGTCATGCTTGTGACTAAATGAATGTTAGATGGATGAATACAAATTACAAATTACAGCATGGAAAACATCATAAAGCTGGACTTCTAAATCACCACTTAGACTGCAGCTGTGTTAAATCTTTGTTATCAGTTTCACTCTGGGCAAACTAAAAGGCACTGTACAGCCTATGGAGATGGAAAGTATGTACTTTATAGTAGTGCACAGACTCTGGTGTGGTGCTAATGATCTCTGATTCTTCTGTATTAACAACATTTTGCCTTGTTTGTTAAAATAATTTTACTTCATCGAAGGTTAAAGTCATTTCCTAAATAATTTTACCTAATTTATATCCTATAAAGAACTATACTGGGAACTACAGTGAGTACCATATTATCTCATATAAAATGTCTTCAGTGGCCTCTTTTTATACTGCAGTAAAGATGAAAATTTAATGATTCTTCTGAGAAATCCACTGCAGCAGCAACAGAAAATAACTTAAAAAGGGGAAAAAAAAGTTTAAACAGAAAACAGATAAGTAAGGCTCAAGTAATATTCAAATGCAGTCACTTCACACATCTTTTTATGATATTGTACCCCCAAACATTATTGTAAATTTAAAGTTATAATTCTAATATTATGTATGCATTAACTGGTGTAGAGATTTATCTTGGTTCTCTCTGTGTGTCTCTTCTCTCGAGGCAATGTCTGAAGAAGACTGGAGAATAATAAGCAACTTTTCAGTGACTGAAGTGCAAAGATATAGCTCAAATCAAACCTGACATAAAAAATCTTTAAACCTAAAGGAGTAAATGAATAAATCCCTTTTTGCTGTGTTTTTTGTATCCCAAAGCATGATAGAACACTTTCAAGTTATCAGAGCATGAAAGACACAGGTATGTCAACATTAAAAAGGGTCCATTTAGGTGCTCCAGTTCCAGTATCGTGCATGATAACATATATATAACATAGCATGATAAAAATGCATGTAATTATCATTCACAGTTGCTGTGATTCCAGATGGAGGATAGAGTAGTTATTTTTAAACAAGTGCAGAAAACTACATGTTCAATTTCATAATTCTCCAAGATTCAAATGTGTATTTAGTTTTGGACACCATCAAGCTGCAACTAAATTATGCAGAAATAATCAGTGTACTGTGGGTTCACGGTCCATTATGCATAATGTATAAAATGTATAATGCATGTTAGTTACCACACTCATCCACAGATGCAGTGAGTTCATTTGTTACCAGCCTACATATGTTGAGATAATATGACTCACTTCTTTTGATTTTAAATTATGTTCTTATGTTGTAGTGCATCTAGTTAAAAGTGCAGATTTCCCCTTTTTCACCAGACACAAACCAACCTGTCCTGGGTGATCAACCCTGATGAGGTGTGTTTGCTTCTTTACAATGGATTCAATGACCTGAAATTGATCTGCAATATGTGGGACTATAGGCAGAAATGATAACTTTATAATAATATTTTTTGCACCCTTACAGTTTGTGCATATTAACAACATGGTACATATACTGAATAATTAGATCTCTAAGATAGATGAAATGTGTTGTTATTCATCTCTAGTGTTCTGATGTAAATGTCTTTATATGTTGTCATGACACCTACTTTACACTATGTTAGGATTTTTACCTCTCATAAGAGGAAAATATACAGCACGAACATGAAGTGTGAAATAAATGACACTGGTGGATAGACTTAATCTAAATATTAAAATCACAACTACATCCATTAATACCTCCCTGCATAGCTGATATATTAAAAGTCCAAGTGAAGCAACCAGATGAACAAATGTTTGTAAGTAAGCACATGTTCGTTAGAGCATCTCTTTTCTGAGATCTGAAATTAAATATGCCTGCTATAATAAAAAATGAACTCATTTGTAAAGCTGATGTTGAAAACTGAAAATTTTAATGGAGTTCAGCAGAGCAGTCTGTCTGAACAGCAGGCATGTTTGGAAGAAAGCCAGCTCTAGTCTTGCTGACACTGACCGTCTGTCCTCTTTACACAAAGTTTCAGAATTTCTCCTCCGGTTGTTTTTTCAAAACTGTGAAAACAGCTCTCTCTCTCTTTGTGATGCTGTATGCATGCATGTATTTTTATTTTGTTTGTGTATATTAATCAATACGTCATCATCCACCTGCATTCTTTTTTTTCCTTTTTTTTGATAAACATATGCTGCAAAACTAAATGCAATTCAATGAGCCAGTATCAATGAAAATATGCCACACAAATATCATTATGGGTGGTGAAATGCAGCAGTGCAACATAATACATTGAAAGTGCACTATAATAAGGCTTTGTGATAGCTAGAGAGTTCAGAATTGACACCTGTCTGATGAGCTGAATCATGAGGCTAACATCTGCTACCTTGCTGAGAGAGCAGATGCAGGAAAAACGTTTTTTTTTAACCCTAAACTGAAAACGGTGCCTAAGCTCACAGACAGAGGGCAGCATTACACACAATTTTATTGCAGAGTGATTGACCTAACACCCCTGAGCCAGTTCTTTTTTTATTTGACATATCACTATGAGTAGGATAAACTGCATATGCAAATGTAAAACATTTTTGTTTTAACACAAAAACAGCAAAACACTAATCCAACTTTACATCCATGCATTCATCATCCTAACTGCTTTTCAGACACAGGAAGAACAAACTCAAGCAGAAAGGCACCTAGCTAGTGGATTTTAACCCAGGTCCTTCTAGCTGGGAGGCGACAGTGCTAATCATTACGCCACCATGTCTCCTACTGACTGTACAGATTTTATTCAAATTAAACATGCAAACCCTCTTAACACTTTCTGTCATTACCACATTTTACAAATATGTATTTTTCTTCAGTGCTGTGGCTATATAGATACTGAAGCTTTTTATTTTCACATATCAGCAAATATATAGCAGTTTTTCTCCTGTTGCTAACAAGCATTGGTCAATACAGAAATAACTTTTTCAAAACTCTTCACACAGTCTGCATTACAAACATGCATCTCAGCTAAACAGTTCGTCTCACTTCCAAAAAGCCTTTTAAAGTTTGAATGGTTGTTTTTCAGATAAATCACTATTTTTTATATAATTAGATCTTTGCACTTTGTTGCATGTACTAAATTATTATATATTTTCTTGTACAGTATAATGTAACAAGAATAAATTAGCAATGCAACAATTTCAGTTTGCAGTTTCAGTTCCATTTATGGATTACATTTATTACATAGTGATCTACAGTATAAGGTGTCTGCTCAATGTGGCCACATCTTTTCATCAACATCACATCTTACGTCTTCTCTGGCAATGCACCTTGTAAGAATCTTTTAGAATGTCTAATCCAACCCTGACAGGCTTCAGGAGAAATATCCGCACACCCTGCACTCATGTCGTCCAGCAGGGACAGCTGGTCATGTGGAGACATCTTACCTGTGAGTAAGAAGGAGTTCTCCATTTCTTTCAAATCGCTCAATGCTTCATCCATATTTTACGTTTTTCAAAGACTCTGGGCATCAAAAAATATTTGGCCTCTCTCTCCTGTAGAAGGCAACTTTTGAATCCTACATACAGTAATATAAAACAAATACATAAAAAATATATATATCTTTAAAAAATCTCAGTAGACGTAAATATATTGTACTCTAAAATGTACTTTAATAATTCAAAAGTTCAAAAATTCAAAATATTGATGTAACTGTCTTACACTGCAAGTCAGACTTACCCTTACACTTATTTTCCTATTGCTAACCAGCATTAATCAATACTGAGACAAAACTTTTTCAAAACTCTTCACACAAACATGCATCTCAGCTGAACAGTTCATCTCAGCCAAAACTCTTTTTTCACCAAAACACATCGTACATGTCTGAAAAAAAGCTCATTCATCCACAACACTGGCAACAAGTCTCACTCAGGAAGCAGCAAGTACGTAGCAAGTTTGGCTTCACCCTTAAACTGGCCTCTCTCAAAGACAGTCCATGTTTCACCACATGGTCAATAATTGTGACCCTTATCTCATCAGAGACCACAGCTCTTGGTCTTCTTCTGCTTCCCCTTTGACTCTCCCTGCCATTCTTCTCTCTCTGCCAACCTGTCCTCTTTGATATACATTTCAAAACAAAACAAAAAAAAAAACTAACGAGCCAAACACAGGTCAGGATAGGTTATCAGCTGTAGACTGCACTCAGCTGTGTTTGTTTATATTTTTGATGATATTTTCTATAGATTTCAATGTGGCCTCAGCACAGATGCATAATTTTCCATCATTCTGTTTTGACAGTTTTAAACAAAGTATGTTAGTATTTGAAAAATGCGCAGTGAAAGAATTTTGTTTTCTTGTCCCTGACTGAGAAAAGTGGTTTTGAACTGTGGTCACTGAATGCGTTTTGTGTGACAGCTCCACATGCACTTTTTATGTTTTAATGACTGTGTGAAGAGTTTTGACAACGTAACTTCAGTTTTGACCAATGCTTGTTAGCAATTCAAAAATAAAAACTGTAAAAACTGTAAATAATTTTATTTAATTTCTTATGTGCATATATGAATACCACTCATTAGTTATATAGATAGCTATAAAGATAGTCTAAAGTTAGATTAATGGCAAAGAGCTAAAGTGCATTTAGATATAAAGAGATGCTAGGCCTGTGCAGCAGCAACTGTAATAAATAAGATGTAACATAAAACAAAAGCAGCTTCCATTATCTACCCTTGTATCTACTAATAACATCTGAAAAAAGTGTAAGTCACTTTGGATAAAAACATCTGTCAAATGACTGAATGTAAATGTAATTATGAGGACAGAGCACTTTATGACTCTAACACAGGGCAGGTATCTGGTGAGGCAAACACCACACCTTTTAGTCATCATGAGCATCACATAGTGTCAGCTTTTCCCTTTCCAGTAACTGTGTTGACCCTGCACTCACATTCCTGAAGCTGAATCTGGGAACCGCTGAGGGGGGTAATTTTTAGTTTGAGACTCAGGGAATACTGAGGATGGATATTAGTCAAATACACTCAGACCCTGAGTGTACATCAATCAGGCTGTGTCAACTGTTATGTGTGCCTAACTGTGCGTGGGCAACATTCAGTGTGTACCATGGTGCTGTGACATGCGTGTGTGTGTGTGTGTGTGCTTATGTCTTGTGTGTAGTAGTAGTAGTGTGTCATGACTACAACTGTGAGCTCCCAGTGTGGGCTTCCCTTTATCAATAACACTCACGGAAAAATCATTTAGATGAATGCGATCTATTGACACAGGCTGTAGCTGAGTGACACCCTGTGGTTCAGAGCCAACACAAAAATGGTCCATTTGTTTCTGAACTGACCAAACTGAGAGGCACTGAGAGACACAAGCTATGTTTTTACTCAAACTCTTACTGAACTGAAAAGTGATTTCAAGTGATGTGCAGCAGCTCTGATGATTTTCTTTAAGATTTTGGAAAATAATTTATTATTTTAACTTTGATATGATTTGTTGAATTTCAAAATACACAAATAAATGTGTGTAATTTTGTGTAGAATATTTAGGTTTAATGATTATAAAGCAGTATTTTCAGTGTTATTATTGATTGATTATAAAGTATTTTTCAACATAAGCATAAAAAATGCAAGCTTGACTTTTGCATGGGGTTGAATTGTAAAATATCTTCTGTTTTATTTAAAACTGTAATAAAACAAAATCTAATTACCTAATTATGCCTATGACCATATCTTGTTTCTCTGTCTATCCTTGTCAAAGTAACATTAAAAATTACTCTGTGGAAGTATAGACTCTCTAGAGTAAGCCTGTAGTATAATATGATACTAGTTCCTGATTTAAAAACATAGTTTTATGTACTTTGTAAATATAGAAATAACTCAGTATCATCAAGATGAAACATTTGTTGGAAAACTGTAGACCACCGAAGAAGACAAAGGAACAGAAACAGATGCACTGACCTCTGCAATCAGCATAATCAAAGCCTTGAGTATTTCCAATATATACATGTTCTATTGTCCTTACAAATTATTTGAACTCACTGAGACTAATGGATTCCTGACGTTTTGAGGATTTCTGTAGTCAATTTTACCCAGAGGAGGCAAAGATTATGAAAACTTTTCAAATGCATCAGGCCTTTGTAAAACCAAGTAGAAAGGGAGGCTTCTTGGTATCTAGCTTTTACTACCGTGAGATACATATTCAATGGATGGTAGAATATCAGTCCCCACATACAACTGTCCTGAGTATGAGACACAAATATAATGATGATAATGTAGCTGAGGCTGGAGAAACCATATGGAAATACATATTTTAATAAATAAAGTGAATCCTTGTTGAAATTGAATTTACATTCACGAGTATTAATATTGTTTATAAACATATGTCTTACTTAATTTCTCTGGATTTTTGGGTTGGTCAGACAAAAACAAAAATACATTGTCAAGCTATTATTCATTATGCTCTCACTTGCCTGTGTTAAAATGTTGATGGACAATTTAAGAGAAGAGTGTTCACTAATATACATTTATTTACATTGTGAGTTCCCATTAGGTCAAAGCTCTAACCTGTACTCATATCTTATTTTATATAACCCTAAGGAGATTTATTATGTAAATATACCGAAGACTCAGTCAACACAGTACTTATTACTACAGGGTTCAGTTAAAACACTGCTACGACTCTTAGATTGATGCAGTGATAATAGCCTCAGTGAGACCTACTCTACATACGTAGGCTTATTTGTGCTCGACTATGAGGGATTAACCAGAGCGACATCAGATAAACAATAACATGCTGAGCTTGTTTTAACAATGGGAAAGTGATTTGTGGCTCAAAATAGGTACTGGCTAATGACTGGATGAAAGCAAGCAAAAGCATAACTAGGCAAATGGTAGTGCAGAGAGTATTAATGTCCTCATGATAAACACATGGGAATTACTGGTTGATTTGGGCTCAAACAACAGCATGAAAAGTCAAACTTGTGGAGTGAGGAGGGTAATGGACTTTTTTTTCCTAACACTGTATTTCTTCAGTGTCTGCATCGCTAATTCTTTCTTTCATTAAATGCAATCAGGTACTGCATTGCACTATTTTAGCATTTATCACACTATTCACTATACAGGCAAGTAACAATACTTAAAAAAAGAATCCAAAATTATTAAGCACTGTACTCTACTGAAAACTACCTACAAATTTTGGTATCATGTCAGTTTTCCGCACTTCACAGGAAACAGATGTCTGCATGGACATCTGCTTTCAATTCCTACAGGTTTATTTTGTCCAGTCTGGTAACCCCACATCCAGTCTTTTGTGGCATGTTTTTAAAAGACCAAATTTCTTTTTTGATTGTGTTTTAAGGGGCAGATGTCTGTTGAGAGCATTTATTTTCATGTGACAAAAAGACCATAAAATCATGTTAATTTACTAATGGATCCCTAAAGATGTGAATAGAATTGATTTTGAATGTCTAATATCACATGTGTTTAATTAAATAGATAGCACTTTAGATTGTGATCTGTGTTTTCGTGTGAAAAATACTGGATGTCAATTTAAATGACTGCTTTAAACACTATCCTCTAGCTGAACGTCTGGGCTTGAGTCTGAAATTAGAGTCATCACTTCTCAACATACAGACTTTACAAGCTTCAATTACATGTGGAACATAGCAATGGAAAGTTAAAATTATCACTCACATTGAAGTCAAAGTAATTATCTACTGATCAGAGTCGCTTTCTGTCTCAATTCTGGTTCCCGACCTTGTCTTCATGTCTTAAAGTGATTTTGTCTTGGCTGCACTTAATTCTTATAAAATTCACTTTGACTTCTGGAACTCATGCCATTTTTCATGTAGCATTACTGATGGTAAATGAGCTGAAACATCTGTCAGCAAAATACTCAACAGGAGGCAATTAGAGGAGTGACCTGCACCTTTGTTTGTTTATTCTTTTACAGAATGACTCAGTGACTTACATGGTCTGTTGTTTTCAAAGTTTTATGTTACACAGAACAGAGGAAAGACTCATTTAGCGACACATAGTTTAATGTGAGTTTAATGTTTTTTTGCAGCCTGGCTACAGTTATGACTTATGAAGTTAGTTAGCTATTCTCTCAATGTTTTCTTTATAGCATTCAATCGCACAATGAATGTTGTGCGTGCCTTATGTTTAGTGCAGGCGGTATCCGCTGAAAAAGTCCAATTTGTTAGATTGATTACAAATGCTACCTGATTAATCAAAGTGCCGTAAGTATGTATAAATACTTCAAAGAGGGAAAGTCCAGATGCTGTTAGCATTAAATATTATACATACATGATGGTTTTTGTATTCCAGCAGTCTATTTGCTGATCAAAAGCACCTTTGCATCACCATCATGGAAGGGACCAAAGAAATTATATATAAAAAAAAACTCCACTAAATGTGTACAGGATTTTGAACTACTTTATTTCACTATACATCAGTGTCCAAGACCATAATGCAGAAAATATAACAAGACAGAGAAAACTCTCAGTTACATCTTCTGGTAACTTCTCACATCTTAAGCTTCACTAACAATATACTTGTAAATATATAAGTGTTTCCTGTCCTAACATTTCTCTTGAACATCAGTCACACACTGACTTTCTCTACATCTGCAAGCACACAGCCGCTCCAAAATCAAAGCGCAAACTAACAAGTCAATTAGCTTTCTTTTCCTGTTGATATAACAAATCAATTAACTCTCATTTCCTGTACATCTAAAGAATCCCTTGGCTCTGGTTTCTTATTTGTTTCCTGCAGCACCCACCTACGACAGGCAGAGCAGCTGCCTTGTTTGTGGCAGACCACATGCACACATCAAACAGTTTCTAATAGCGGCCTTATCACAGCACATTAACCTCACATAAACATGGCATGAACCCTGGGTTGGGACAGGAGGGCTGTGTGTATACCTGAATACACATGAACTAGTTTGGTTTTCCTGGTTGGTCTTGCATACAATCCAGACACTTGTATGCCAGAACAATCTTCAGCTAATGTGGTATGTTTGAATGTTTTATATCGGGCATTTTGCTGTAACACAGGATTACCTACAGTAATACTGACTTAATGTGTTTTAATCAATTAACCATGAGAATGGGGACTGTGTTGTTCATGTTTCTCTCACATACATGGCTAATAGATTAAAGCCCCTTTTTACAGTCTCACTCTGTTGATCTCATGGTGTTTGTTATGAATAGCTGCTATATTTAAGGCACAACTGCCTGGACACCTATCCACAGCTTCTGGTCTCTCTGTGGCCAGGAGGAACTGGAGCTCAAACCCTTGACCCTGCAGCTCAAATACAGTCAGCATGACTTACAATTAAGGAATACACACCAGAACTCGCTTTGGATTCAATGTTTTGTTCACTTAACATGTGACTAATGGACAACCTGCTTTATCTCCTGAGCTAAACAGCAACGTATGTTTGTATATCTTTCTACAACCAGAAATAATAATCTGAAGGACAATATAGGTGAATATGCAAAATGTCAGTACATAACTGAAATAATTTAATGGACTCTGTTAAATCTCAAGATAACAAAAATAAAGCAGAACTCACTTTAAGGCTTGTATCATGACAGTTGTTTTTCTGTGCTCCCTAAGACAATTTCAATCAAACTAACAAAAAGCAGTTCACACACATTAAAGCTGAGGCTTTAGGAGTCCCAGGGCAAATTTTTTTTTTTTTTTTGGTGGGCCATTCAATCTTGAAGAGTCTCTTTATCACCCGAGAATGAAACCAGACTTCAATCTAGATAAATATTTTATTGTTGTCATGGTAATACTATAACAATCATCTCATGCCATAAGTGAAATGTGAGAAGCCTAAAGCACTATGCTGTACGAGATCTATCTGAGTAGAGCTCCATGTCTTTAAAACTGAATTATTATTGCCATTGTATGCATTTAAAATTATACTTCAGAATTTTGGAAATAACACACTTGAACATTTTGGTGCCAAAAAATTTTAAAACGGAAAATATTTCATATGGTCTACAGCAAAACTATAGAAGTTAAATAAATTAAACAAATGGTCTCTATGTCAAATAACATGCACACATTAACATGAAGCATTTCAGCAAACATACATACAGCAAAGCAAGTGATAACACTGATAGACAAAAGTACAATACAGATCAAATATGCCATCCAAAACTTTCATTTCAGTGAGACACATGACATGAGCTATGGTGGTTAGTTTCTGATGTTTTATTCAAAAATATACTGCATATCTATTTATATATTTATATAAACAACAACAAAAACCAGTTGATAATTTTCAGTTTTTTTTTTATAATTCTAAAATACATCTATAATATTTAGAAACAGTATGTACAATTCCCCCCTTTTCATGCAACATTCTTCTAAAATGGAAGAATAAATTAAGTTCTGAAGAGGAACACCTGCTTGCATGGCCAGGGGGTTTAAGAGCTGAGCAGAGACTTGGTTTGTCTCATACACGCACAATCTTGCACACTAACACACACACGCACACACACACACACACACACAAAGGACATATGGTTCCAGTTGTACTTGTTGAAGGTATTTTATATTCAGCAGTAGTTGAAATGATGTTCTTGAGTCCATTCGCTGAACAGTCACTTCGCAGTCACTTCAGCGAGTGTTTAATGAGTTTCTACTGTAACACTGTAATTTACAAGGCGCCTGACAAGTCGTGTAATGTCTGTGATATGTCTGATAATGCTTCCTGTTTGTAAGGTTCCTCTTTTCTTCCGGGCAGCAGTCTGTGCACTCATTCTTGCTGTGGATGTAAATTAACTGAAACCTTATGGTCATCTGAGCTCGCATGCTTATCAAGGCTTCAATTTGTAGGACACACATTGTATTGACATGATTTACCTTTGAGTCTTAGCAACACAAACTTTATCTAACCATGGAGTGTACTGTTACATGACTCCTAGAGTTGATTTCACGTCCATTTTCCATACCTTTTTCTTTCCTTTTTTGCAGTCACTACACACTCTGCAGCCTTTTCTATTTCTGATGATGCATGAGCAGATCTCACTTTGAGTTGATACATGATACATGAAACAAACCAGGTGTAAGAGTTTATACTTGAAATGGAATTGATAGAGTCCAAAAACTGCTCTGCTAGAGGAACATAGTCCACATCTGTAGGATCACTGCAAGCAATGAGCAGAGGAAGAATAGTAGAGAAGATGAAGATGAGAATGTGGGTGATGACGATGGTATGTGGTGGTAGTTGTAGCGACTGTGGACTCTGTCAGGTGGTTGCACTGTGATGTAACCATTGATGATGCGAACCAGTGGAGGAGGTGGGGACTGGACCATGGTGCTGCGGGGAGCAGAAAAGAGAGATTAGATTAAAAAACATTATTCACAGTATCCTTAAAAAGTCCTTTAAAATCCTCTTTTAATAGATTTTTTGTATATGAATGTGGGGTCTTACATGAACACTACATTTTCTGCTAGACTTAAGTTAGAACAGTTTTGGTTATTGCAAATGAAAGATTTGTGTTTGTGTTTGTGTCTGTGTCTTCACTGGTTTGGGACCTCAGCTAAAAAAAATATGTTGTAACGTGATGATGGTTGACGGGTAGTTTGCTTACACTCCCTGCCCACTGTCAATAAAATGTGACTTACCCAAACATAATCCTGATTAAGATTTTTTCATAACTTTAAACTTTATATTCTCATGATTAGTCCATATTACAGAGGAAACAAAACAGAAAGTCATAGTTTTCTCTTTAAGCTATCAGACGTCACGTCACTAAAAGTTCTGAGCATTACATTGTAATGTAATTTAACACTTATGCAGAGTTTGCAATGAGATTATTATGTTGCAGGCATCAAACTCAAAATTTGCTTATATTTACAAACACAATTAAGTTGGTTAAAACACTAAAAATCTTTTTCTTTACTTCAGATAAATAAATAAATGTTCAAACTGAACTTAGCTGACATCACAGATTTTTTTTTATAGCATTTTTTAAACATACAGTGCTACCTCTTCTGTGCTAAGCATTAAAGCTCTTTGAGAAAATCTGTTGTCTGAAGAAGAACACATTTTCATAACTAACATATCTCTCTGCATCCCCATACTGTCAACAACTCCTAGGGAGAACAATCAGACTGCAGGAAGTAAACAATATTATGATGATGATGATGATGATGATGAAAGGAATTTTTTTTCAGCAAAGAAATTCCCTGCTATAGCACTGATCAATCAGAAGATATAAAACTAAACAGCCTGCATTCTCATAGTACACATTTATTTTTATCTGCCCATATTTGGCTGCCTGTATGTGTCTCTTTATCTTATTCTAAACAAGTCTGGCAATTAAATAATTTTAGCTCCCCTATTTGATGTCTGTGCTGAAGTAGTTTTAACTGGGACAAGGCCAGGAAAAACAAGCAGACAAGTTCTTGAAGTCATGATCTTCCTATACAAGTGGGCTGCAGCAGTTTGAAACAATATTAAAATATACAAAGTGATGTCAAGATAGTATTTGTATTTTACTGAATTATATAACAGATATATTGACTGACATTGACTTTATGATGAAGAAAAGAACTAATTCATCGGGGCCAAAATTTCCATGATTTAGTCCACACACCAACTTCGTCTATCTGCATCTGGATGTCAACTGCAATCTCCTTAGATGAAGAAAATAGCTAAATACCAGCCATATTACTCAAGAATCTGTGACTGTGTTTACATGCACCTAAGTAATCAGTTAAAAATTTGCATATACATGCGGGAGAAGTGTAATATGATTTCTCATCTTCATTGGGCTTACTTTGAAAACATGGTTCACTTATTTTCACAGTACAGAGACAGAGTGAACTGCTTGAAGTGTAATGTTGGGGGAGCTGACAGACCAATGGTCCATTTAGCTGCCCCTCCCAGCTGATAGTAGCAAGGCAAGAGTGTCCAACCTTTGCTATATGCTTACAGATATACATGGTGCAGTAATCTGCATTTTCTGGGAAAAATCTACCTGGAGAAAATCAGGTTTCTCTAATCCCCTACCCCATTTACAAAAACCAGGTTTCTTATTTACATCAGGTGATTGAAATCACCCTAATCAAGAAGCCTGACTTTAACATAACACAGTGATACCAGTAACAATATTCACTTGGAGCACTGGTTTCAAAGAATTAAGCATTTTTTTAAATGTGGGTGTTCAAATGTTCAGCGAAAGCTGTTATGAAGCTGGCTTATTTAGGTTTAAGCTTCTGGGATAGGTGGAAACCAGTACTGACACATGTCTCTGTGGCCACGCATCAACAGAAACAGTGGACCTGTTGACGCCTCTCTTTTTTTTGGACTCCTTCTCCTCTTCTCACTTGGCCACATTTTCAGACATTAAAATATACAAAGATGTGCCCCGCGTACTCTTCGTAACATGTACACAAACAGTCTGTTTCCTTTCTGTTGAAAATATAGGGTCTCTTAGAAAGCGAGAAAATATTTCAGCAGACATAATGTACACAAACGTCCACAAACCTCCTCTGTTCCTGTAAAGAACAGACCCTACATGGTTGGATTTTTCTTTCCACCACTAATTTGGACAGTGTATACTGTACATAAAAAACTGAGGCAAGAATCACTATATTAATACTGCCTGCTAGTAAGCCACAATTGTTATATTAGTCAGATTTACCTTCAAGCTGAATGTGCCCTTAATTAGAGTGAGGTATGGATTTAACTGAAATAAAGTTTTAGCTGTTTAATACACAGCACAACTGCAAATAATTGTCAGTGAGGTGTTAGCCTGCTGGCTCAGTAGTTAATTCTGTCTCTCACCCTTTGGGGCTTTTTGTGTGACATTTACATGTTCTCCTCGTGTTTGCTTCCTCGGGTACTTCAGTTACCTTTCAAAGATGTGTGAGCTGAGTAAATTGGAAACTCAAAATCACCCATAGGTGTGAATGAATATACTTGTCTGTCTCTATGTGTTGGTCCTTTGGTGGACTGAAACACCCTCCAACTCTGAACAAGATAAGTGGGTGTAGAAAATGGATGACTATATGGATGGAGGGTCAAATTAACCTTTTTGCTTCTAGCTCACATGCACAATCATGTCCATGAAGACACAAAAAGTTTGCCCTTACAACAGAAGTTTCAACGTGGCAGACCACACCTTGTGCACAAGTCTGAAAGGTGAGCTTGTGTTGTTGTCCGGTTACTCCCTGCCCGGAGCTACTGTGAGACCAAAACCAAATACTTAGCAGGAATTCCCAGGCTGCTATATTAACATCCAAGACACACCAGATAGGAACTAGTTTGCACTCTTAGCACACTGCTGGGTCTGTGCTGAAGTGTGTAGGCTGCATGAAGAGTACAGTGATGTAATATGTTGGTTGTTTGAGCCTGCAGCATCACACCAGTTTTACTCTACAGAGACTGCATTTCCCCTCAGTTCCCATCTTTCTCCGAGCTGTTATACTGTTTTCTTTCCTCACCAATGTTCTCACCTTTTCTATGTTTCTAATAAAGACAGATATGTCATTTATGCCAGAGAAACAAGAGACCATCATTGGGTCCTCAAGCTCTGTTTTTCTCTTCTTACCCCTCTTCGAGGCGAACCCAGAGGTCGTTGAAATGCCGGTGCCGCTGTTTTTTCTGCTTGTTCTTCCTCTTCTTCTTTAACATCTTCTTCTCTGCTTTCTCTAGAAGCTCCAGGCTATCCGGTGGCAGAAGCATGTGGGGTAACAGATCCTCCTCCAGGGGACGCTCCTGGTCCTCCTCCTTGTGGGAAAGCTCATGAAGAAAAGGCTCGAGGAGAGTGGCTTCATCATGGTGGTCGTCCAATTCTGGTCTGGATGATGATTTCCTGAACAATAAATATCACAGTGAGATACTTTTAAATGAAAGAAGAAGGAGACTCTTTTTGTCACTACATTTGTTGGATAGACTTTGAAGTCCGAGAGAAGAGAGGAGTGGAGGAATTCTTAGTATTTAAGAGCAGGATGTTGTGGATGTTCCAAGAACCGATATGCAATCTAATAGAGAACATATTCCAGATTGTCTGGAAAAACAAATTAAATGTTTGGAATGGGAAGAATGAGAGCGAAACCAAAAACCTTTTGATTAAACAGACTCCAACTTTGACGAGTTGCTGGCCAATTCTCAGTAACTATCCTTAACAATGAGCATGTATGATAACACACACAAACACTGATCATGAATATCATCATAACATATATGTGCTATATTTATAAAAGGGCAGATATAATTTTATAGGTTAGTATTGGAGTACAGTTGCAGAGCCAGCGCTGGTATGAATATTGAATTCCAGGGATAAACGCATGGCAGCAGCCAGATATGACTAGGTCAAATGCAAGTTCATCTCATGTTCATAATCCTGCATCCTGGGTTTGTGTGTGAAAGTAGATTCACTCATTCATTCGCTTGAACACAGAACAAGAAGAAAGATCTTCACTGAGATAGCCACCCGCACCGTGTGCCATGGTAGACTGCACGACATGCTTCACAGCAGGAGGTATTAACCCTACTTGTACAGTAAGTTGCCCTTTTCAACAACACTTCATTGGTGGTCATTGAGAATTTATCTGCAGTACCATCTATTTAGTGATAACAGCAGAAGTCATGCAAAAACCCCC
>OMLM01001776.1:116366-131552 GCA_900302695.1 Helostoma temminkii | reverse complement strand
GTTTTGGGTCTGAAATGAACAAAGAAAAACTATGAAGCTGCGCTTATTATAAAATAAAATAATTTCCCATTTGAAATACAGTCAGCGAAAAATTTGAGAAAAAGATATATTCCTGTCAGGACCGTGAGGCAGCAGTTGCACTGTAAAATGTGGCCAGGACACGAAACCTTACACCCATTTAGGTCATAAAATATGGGCCTCTGAGTTTTACAGTGCTTTTTATGCTTTAAGACGAAATTGTTACCAGCAATAAATATCAAGAAACACAATATTTTCTGCCTAGTTCTCTATCAGTTCTATCACCACTTACTCTGCTCATTTTCTGCTTCTTTCTTTCTCTTTCTTTCTTTCTGTCTCCTCATGTCTCTGACATTGGCTTAAAACAGTCTCTTGCTCTAAACACATTACTCCTTGTGTGTAAAACTTTAGGTTGGTGTCATGTCTGGGTTTGTACTTAAATCAGTTTAAAAAGCAATTTACCATGTCTGGTGATTAATAGCATTAGTAGTAGCTCTGGAGGGACCTAAAGGAAATTTAAACCTGTTACTGCTTTTAGGAAAAAAACAAAAAAAATTTTGTTATAATATGTATTCCCCTGATAAAATGCCCTTTGTCACATGTCACTGCATTATGAGTGTTAGCATGTGTATATTTAATGGCTTTCTAAAAGTAAATGTACCTGTTTATGGGCTGCCCAGCAGGGGTATGCTCTACCTCATATCCCTGGCGACGAAGCACATCAATGACGGTGTTGTTGCCAAGAAAATGACCTGCAACAAAAAGAATATGATTATTTCTTTAAGATGACTGGGCAGTCCAAATGCAAGCTATATCTTCATCATGACACCTTTTCTAAAAGCTTCTCCTCCTTTCTTTTCATCAACTTTGTTTTTTACTCTTTCATATCACACCTCCTTTCTTCCTCTTGCATTTTCATCTTGTCAGTCTCCCTTTTCCTTGACCCCAACTTCCTCTCTTTCTCCTTCTGACCCTTTCAGCTAGGTGAAGTGGGGGCATTGAGGCTTCAGGTTGCCGTGTCAAGAGGTCTCCATTCTTCCCCTCACTCTGACAAAGGGGAGCAGGGGCTCATTGTTTGGGTCTCCTCAGCCGTGGCACCAAAGAGCTGTGTAAACAATGAACCCTGGCACTTTAATCTGGCCCTGAGCCATTGACAGAGAGGTTGGCCTAGATGAGCTAGGGGTGCCATGATGCTGCTCCATCTCTAGAACTATGTTCCACTATGTAACAGCAACAGAAAAAGACTTAGAGGAAGGGGGTAAAACTATATGTAAAGTGCAATATCAACATTTACTCTGGTTCTGATTTTTCATGTCCCACAACAATCAAACTTCATGATACTGAAGTTCATGTTAGGGTTCAATAATCTAAAAGTTCCTCTGAACAACTAACAGTTACTGTGTAAAAGAGACACACATTTATTTTAATTTCAAGCAGTAATCATTATTAATACAGGTGTTGAACTACACCGGTTGTTAGTAGCCATTTAACTCCACATGAGAGCTGGAAAGTGAAGTAAATAGAAAGAGAGAGTTTTCCGGCCTGCTCACATTTATGAAACAACTCAGTATGATTTATGTGAGTTTACGTCAGGGGATTAAGGTGGTACAAATGGAGCTGTTCAGCACAATGTAGAGCCTCGGAAGGGTGGGTGGACATCAAAGGGACATAATACCATTCACAATGTCACACACACACAAATGGACACATACACCCACATGCACACAAATACGTATAAGTGCAAATTGGTAAGCCATCAATCCTGCCAGCTTCAATGTGAAAAAAGAAGTATTATTGTATTGTTTTTAACTAAAAACATGTTCATGAAAACGAAAAAATGTGAGATATAACAGTTTGTTATCCAAACTCCAAATGAGCATAAGCTTTTTTTTTCTTCTACTGTTTCATTTTAAGATTTATGAGACTTTAACAACTTCCACATTGGAGTGTTTTTAGACAAAATCATAGAAAATTATAAATGGAAGTCTCATAATATGAAGCAATTATACAACTGTACTTTTTTTTTGACGAGCCAATTTCATAGTTGTTTGTTTTGTTTTTTGATTAAATTGGATTACTTGGAAAGTGTGTATGTATCATTCTGCAACTGTTTTTATGAATAGTAGTTCAACAAGAAAATGTTTCATACGAAAGAAGTCAGACCTACAGTCTGCTGGTGCACTAAGGTCATGTGCATTACAAACTACACACAATTTGATTTTAAAAAATTATCTCTCAGAAACATGCAAAACATGCAGGAACAGACACGTGTTTTTGAAAATATATGGTGCCCTGAAATTAGGTGTCATGTTTGATGTAATCATTGGTATCTGACATACCCTTTGAGTCGAATGCCACTGTCCCAGTGTCCCACTGATATTAGTTGGTAAAGAAAGCAAGAATAAAAACTGCATCTGTCTATATGGAGAGAAGAATGTTCCTGTCACGTCACTGAGTTTCTATATTTCCAATAATCTGTGGATCCCCTTTTGTGGTGTCCATGTCATGTGTTGGGTCAAAGAGGACATTTTAGAGTGGTCACACAGTGACTCACACAAGAGCCAAACTACTTCCATATTTCCTTTTCTACTTTAGTACTTCCAGATTTTCTTCAAAACAACACACACATGATGAGCGTGATAAAAAAAAAATGCTGATGTTATGGAGCTACACGTGCAATAGCATTCTCCTGCACTATATTAAGTTTGGTTCTGCCACACTGATTTCACAGATGTTTATACTGCACAGCTTTGTTAAACATGTTGACTCACACAATCACGAGCAGTTTTTTTGGTTATTAAATGTCTCATAAATAAAGGATGTCTTTGTAGCCAAAGCTTTTGCATCTTAAAGCCCAAAGTTTCCATTCAGTGTTTCTTTAGGTTCTTTGCTTAAAACAAACTACTCCCATTTATTTAAGCACCAAACAGTCCAACCCACACTATAATCAGCACACTTCTGGAGTGACAGCTGACATTTATTTCCACGGATTATTTATTCAAGCCAATTTCATGCATTTTAAATTGATCAAATGAGCCAAACATAAGTACACCAATGTACAATATGTTCACTGTTTGTCTCTCCAGCAGCACTGAGACAGAGGAGATGGCAGAGATAAAGAGAAGGGACAGACCTGAAAGCTTTCATTCACAACTAACTTAACTCCAGTAACACTGGTACATGAGGCCACTGGGTTAGAGGGTCACAAATTAGTTCATGCCATGGCTAAACGTACTTACACATTATATATTTGTTTACTGAACATATCTATCGTTGTAACAGTCTATAGCCATATCTAACCATGTCTGGCAAATACAATGCACAAACCAATGTTACTCCAAAACATGTACATACTAATTGTTTTTAACCATATACAAGTTGGATTACATGTGCTGTTAGGTTTAGGCATTTTAAATGAGTTGCTCAAGAAAAGTCAAAATCTCATGCTTTTGCTCATTTTCCTAATTTTTCCAAGAGCATGGTCTTCCCCTAACCTTGGCCACATCTTTTAAATTAAAATAAACATAAAATCATTACTCATGCTAACTTACTATAAATAGATATTTTAAGGGAAACAAAGAACTAGTGTGTAATTATTAAAATATTTTTACTGGAAGTAATGTGGTGAGGTGCCTTGATCCACACCCATTGAACAGCACTACACATAGAGCACACAGGTCCACCCTTCTAACTAGTCAGAAAATGACATTTAGTTTGAATTGATTATTAGGTTTTGACCATTCTTTATTTGTTGTAATTTCAAAATGATGACAACCTGAACTGATTTGCAGGGCTACAGAAGAGCTTAGTAGAGCAGGTATAGATAGGGCTGGGTGGAGCAGAGTGAATTGATTCATGCTGTTTCTAGCACAAGTTGCATATTGTAGTTTTAAGTACAAATGTTTCCTTGTTATGCTGAGAACAACGTAACAACTGGTTGCCTTTTTCATACATATTTTTGTTCATATTACAGCTTCAATTTGACAATCTAATACCAATTAACTAACTACACTAACTAAATGTGAGTGACAAGTTGAAACTACTAAAATTAAAGATGCATCTATCTTTCCTTAAATAGTCTTGTCTTGTTTAACACAAAACATTTCCGCACACCTGTACTCCGACAGAGGGACACCAGATGAAAACCACTGTGGTATTATTCCTTAAAAAGACAAGCGGCCTCCATAATCAGTGGCTTCAATTAGAGAACAACATATGGTAAGCCTTAAATGGCATTCGACATCAATATTTACATTACAACTTGTAACCAGGGCTCAAGCAGCAGTTCTCATAACATTACAGCATATTGGATAAACAAACCCCCCGACAGCACTGAGGCCATTCTGTCCCATATAGCCTTTTCTAGCTGTTTATGTACACATGTTCCCTGCTATAGTCAGCTGGCCCCAGCAGCCCATAATCACTACTACAGACCACTGAATAACACCTTTTATTGAACAAGATGACAAAGAGGTGTCTGGTGCTTTTCTTTAAGTCTGTAGTAGCCATCTTACTTCCTGGAAGTAACTTTTATCACCAATGACATAAAGCTACAAACATGTAGCTTCAGTATAGTTTACAACAGAGCATTGCAACAACACATTTTACGCACAGAGAAGGACAACAATGAACAGGAAAAAATATTATTATATTGTCATTGTGAGAAATATTGTCAAAAGAGACTAATATATTGAATTTTAGGATTTGACATTTCTGGGGCATCTGAGGAACTAACCAGGCAAAGATTTTACTGGAAAACCAATGTTTTGGTTCACTGAGCTGTTAATAGTCAGGCAAAACCTCAGTATCTTCAGATGTCAAGGAGGGGCAGCCATCCATAAAAGTGACAGTCATGTCAAAGACAAGTAACAGGAAAATTATTGGTTATCCACTAGAACATTACACAGACATCTTAGTGTTTTTCAAACAATGCCAGCTCTTATTAACACACACACTGAACATCTGGAAATACACACTTTGCTAACGTGGAGACTCTTCATATCCCTAGATGAATGACATTGTTTTCTGTCTTGGTTTTGCTCTTTTGCTCACAATGTGAAAACAGGGAAAGTTTTTTTTTGTGAAACTTTCATAATCTTACTAATGTGGTGTGATGAGACAGAAGAGTCTTTTACTGCCCCATTAGCTGTTAACTCAAAAGTGATGGTTCCTTTGTACAGCAGCACTGCAGTGACTGCCTTCAGACATGCACTGAAACCCTGAACCCTGTTACCCAGGCTTTATCCTGCGAGCCCCCCAGTACAAAGTCCAGAAACTATTGACGTCTCTGTGTTTGCAGTTTATATGAGGCTCAAACTCATTCAAATCTTTAATTAGTGTTCTGTATTACACTGACAGAGCAGTTTGTTAAAACTGAACAATTCACGGAAAGCATTTAGCATGGAAGAGAAAAGTAAATCAACACCAACACCAGTCAACGTGGATGGAAGTTCATGTTAGGAGGAGACACTGTGATGGGCTTTTTTAATGAGCCGACACTGGAACAGCTGGAGTATCTAAAAGTGACAAAGCCGACAACACCACAAAAACCATGCTGGCAGGATGGACCTCAGCTTCACTGAGCAGATCCATTCTGGGGTCTCTCACGAGCACTATTGTCGTTGTGTCTGAGGAGCGTTTGCTGTCTGCTCTGGGTGACACTCTTCCTAAGACTTTTGCTGAGGTTCTGAACATTACTGACAAGGTTTGTGTTAGTTCAGAGTGCTTATCCAGCCTGATTGCTAAGGAGGTTACAAAATGTCTCAATGCTGCCCTCTTAGTTGGGGAGAACACTGCAGAAGTTGTACTGAGTGCAAAAGACACCTCCCCAGAGACACTTAATGACATGATTCATCACGCTACATCTGCAAAATTATCAAAGACATTGCAGGTAAGATGAGAAGGCAGTGTACATCTCCATCACGTAGGCAGAGAAGTATCATAAGCCCCATACAGATAAGCGGAAGTGAATCTGCATCACCATCAGTCACCAGTGAAATCATTGAAAGTGGAAAGCCAGGAGTCAGGACTAGGATCAGGACAGAGACAGTCATTTAGGTACCACATCTAAAGTTGTCCTGGAAAAACCACCTAGTAGCATTGAAGTTACAGCCATGACCCAGATGGTTAGCCCATATGCCCACACAACCAGGCCATAGGCTTAAGTGTATTTAGGTGTGATTAGGTGTCTCCATGCTGACTTAAAGTCATTCCGAGAACTCAGATATTGAAGATTTTTTTGCTACCTCTTTCGAATATCATCTAATTAATGCAGCAAAAACAGAGAGCACCACCACTAGGTCATTTTCCACTGTGCATAAAGTCATAGTTCAGATAGTAGTGTGTCAGTGTATTAGAATGAAATAACATCTAATAACACACATTCTACTATCAAAAAAAAGAGAGGAATTTTTATTTGTTTGGCTCAAATCAGAGCAGCTGTTTATACTGAAGATCGGTATTCCTAACTTAGCAAATCTGAAAGTCGTAAACAGGTGTAGCAGAGCAGAGAGAGATGGGAAACATGCTCGACATAGTGCCTGCAGAAGCCTAACTTTCTAAGACCAACTCTATGTTCAATTTACCTAATTTTAAGTTTATTCCAAATACTTACTATACACCCAAAAAATGAAATGTTGTATTCGTATAATCTCGTTATGCAATCTCACAAAACGCTTTAAATGGCTAATAACTTGCTAATGGCTTTTTTCTATCAAAACAACCTTAAGACTGCCACAACTTTGCTCTTTGGCCCTCCTGTCCTGTTTCTGTATCTACTGTTTCTGCATTACTCACGACGGCCTCCATGGCCAGCCTCCTAGTTACAGTAATGCTAATACTTTCATCCTTGCAGGCACCAAGATTCTTCACCACTGGGTGGGCCACGGAAAAATAATTTTAAAATGAACGTTGTTGCCTGGAATCAATTTAGGATGATGTTACTTGCAACTGTATGTTGTCATTTTGATCCCAAGTCCCTGCAGGATAAGGATACTCTAAATAAAATAGTGTAGGGGAGAAGGGCAGAAAGTCAGTAGCCAAAACCACAGTGTGTTTGGTTAAATTAGTCTGCACATAAACCCACAAATTCAGCCTGGGTCACAAGCAAAATTATCTTGGACTGTCATTGGTTCAAAACCTATAGTATTCTGTATTACATCTTTGCATTAAGCTGTTGTATTTCACAATTTTCTCCCTCCTGTGTAACATCACTCGAAGTCTGTTTCTTGTCTGTAACTTTATTTGTTGTTGTTTTATGGTTCCATCTTCGGGAAGGTTAATGTAACAAGGTACATTTTCCTTCACAACCAAAAAAAAAAAAAAACTTTCTGCGAAATGGGTACTCAGGCCGGTGTTGGCCACTCTACTGATGACTGCCAAGAGCAGCTAATGCGAGTACTGTTGCCTAGTGGTAGTGGTGCCAAGGCAGCCGGGCGTGCATTTGGGGGTTCAGGTGTCCACGCAAAGGACAGTGTATCTCCAGAGTGGCTAATGCTAGCGCTGCTGTGCCGGCGCTAACATTATTGCTAGAGCTGTGAGCCATGGCAGCTAACCCGAGAGGGTGGGCGGTACACTGTATCTGTAGGAGCTCAAAACGGATAGCCAGTCATGGACTCCCTACAGCTTGACATCAAAAATCTCAAAAACAGAGCTAAACTAAACATCAACGTTTTTTAGTTTTACTACTGTGTCATTACATGTCAACTACTACTTTTTTATTGTTAAAAAAGTAGAGGTATGAATATATAATAACTGTGAGTAATAAATACAATTTAGTTTTACAATTACTGTTTTTGGCACTTCCTATCAACTATAACTCAGGAAGCTTTTCAATTGAAATTCATCCAGAATTTAGTGATAATGTACGATATCAGTGAAAAGACGACCCTGTAATTTAAAAAGAAAAAGAAGAAAAAAAATACAGCTGTGAAACGGCTGCATGAGTTTGAAAGACATAAAAACAACAAGCCAAAGGCACGAATGTACCTCTGATCCATGAAATAAACCTGTCTTAAGTCAGGCCAAAGAATGCTAACATCCCATCCAGCACCAAAACATGTCTCTTTCTTTTCCTCTCATGCACAGTCGGAGAGAAAGCTCAAAAATTGGCTGAATTCAAGAGGTTGTTCTTTTATTGTAAAATTGATACCAATCACCATTTCATAAACAGATGCAAGACCAGCAGACGAAGAAACAACAGACAGGATGTAGACATAGACAGAAAACAAGACAATTCAAGACAGACAGAAGCGGAGACGAAAGCAAGAATGAATGCTGGTGTAAATTGCTGAATTGAATACGGGAAGAGAAACAGCAATAGAGACAAAGGAATAAGGCGTGTGCAAAAACACAGGAATGTTAAGTTGTCAGATGCCAGACTGTGATAGCTGAGGATCCAAGTATTCTGTAAAACCCTCAGTTTAGGACTAAAATGCTTCTGTCTTGAGACGACATAGGCTGTATCTTGACATGGTGCCCATGTAAAGTCTGCTTTACAAAAAATCATTTGAGCCAAGGCTACTTGAAGATGTCAGTTTGACATGTGGGTTTTCCAACCACATTTTATTCCCGAATGTCTTTATTCAAAGCTAAATCAGGATCAATTAGAAAATCCAGAACTCCGAAGAAATATATGCAAAAAGAAAGACCCATCTCATTTATAATCTTCACATATTGGGATATCTTGTTTATCAAAGCTAATTTATTATGTCAAACTATCCTGATGTTTCTTAGACTACTATCACCATCCTGAACAAATATCTAACCCGTTAAGACTGCTGTCCTCTTAAAAAGCAAAATGTATGAAATGTATTAAATATAGCATTTGAAGGGAATGATGAGAAAGGTTATCTGTTGAGCTACTAAGGTGAGCTTGATGAGAAAAATTGGTGTAAAATGCATTTTTTCACATGCATTCGCTACGGTTTTATGTGCAGTTGTGAAAATTAAAAAGACAGATCATAAGTGTGCCTGTATTTTAATAGGTTTTTGAATGAATTACGTTTTAGTGTTTAACATAAGCGTTACACCTCCTTAAGTGTGTGCAAGAGGTTTGTTGAGCTTGTGCTGAGCAACTTCAACTTTGAATTTATGTTGAGAATAAATGAGAAACAGAGCACATAAGAGGCCTGTGGTGTGAGGTTGTTTTTTAAATAAACCCTCACTCAAAATTTGTGGTAGCACGCAGCACTTTGGAGCTGTGTTAGAGATTACATCTGTCAGGCTGCAATAGGCTCTACACTCTCTCAGTGCAGTCCTCAGTTATGCTCTTTCTGCCAAGAAATGATGGCACTTGAACACACACCAGCTCAATTGCTGTGGTCATATGAAAGAGTGAGCAAAGTTAGAAAATTCTGTAAAAGTGAGCAGTTCTGACAAAGTAAAAACGGAGCACCGCCTGCTGCAAACGTCCCTGCCACTGAAGGTCTCGTGTTACTTATAAACAGAGTCGCAGGAAATATTCTTAATTAAAAGCTAGTGAAAGGGGATTTTACAAGTAGTTTGTGACAGGTGGTGGGTGGGGGGTATCTGCCACTTGAACTAAGGTTGGCAGAAAAGTTTTTTTATATAAACCATAAAAGTACTGAATTGACCAATAACCTGACGAATTAAGATGTGTGTACTGTGGACATAGAAGGTCTTTTTACCTAACCAGTCATTGATTTTTGCTTTTAAAATACTACATAATGATAATAAAAAGGTCAAATGCAAGAGATACCATGTCCACTGGAGACATAAAGGATGAATATTTAGTTTAAAACAGCAAGATTAGCATCAGTAATATCATACCTAAAACCGCACCAAAAAGTTAATAACTACTATTCAAAGTAATGTAAATGTGGAAATCGAGATGGTTTCGGTCAAACAACATGACCAACCACTTTATCTTTACATTAACTGCAGACAATTGTGCATTAGTTGGATTGCTATCATACAGCTCAGGAGCCTCAAATCAAAATAGTTTTTCTTTTTTGTTTTTGTATTATACAAACTGTATTTTTGCTAATCCATACCTGCCAAAATGTATTCCCACAGTATGAATACTCAAAACCTTTAAAAACACATGTACGCCTGAAAATCTCACACCCCGCTGCGGGTCTCTGCTGAGCCTTTCAACTATTTCAGTTCAGAAAAGGCAACAGCTAGGGGGGGTCAGTCACATTTTAAAAAAGCATTCAATGTAATTTTTCTCAGATATTTTTTCACACAGCTTCCATCTAAAACATGTGGCTTAGAGTGCAATTTTGTGCCTATTTAGTTTGAGTAATTGGCACGAAATCTTGTAGATGTCCAATGAGGCTTGTGTATCATCTGTGATTTAACTTTAGATTATAACTAGGAGCAGATCCACAGGGCAGAGGTCTGCAAATTCTCACTGCCCTCTGATGTTGGATGTCTGTTGCTCCCTTTAACCTGTCTCTGTCAAAACCTTTGTTTTAGTCTCTTGTTCCATTTTTTGCTACTGTGTTTGTCAATTACCCATCTAGTCAACATTAAGTATTACTTCCTCTGTCCTTCACTAACTAGTGCTATGGATAGGACTATGGGCCTATTTTTTCTGGAAAGTCTCCTGTTTCCCTGCATCATGACAAACCATGGCCAAATTTTTTACATCTGCACCATCTGAAAACAAAAATAGAAATCACATTTTTCTGATTACAATCGCTCATTTTCTTCAGCCCTTTCGTGACGCAAAACAGAAGTTACAAAACCTACTACAGTATATACAGCATGACTCAATTAAGGCATTGTTGAATCTGCATGAGTAATAAGAGAACAGAATCACACATTAAAACTGAGCAACAGATTCTTACTGTTAGGTCATTTCGGGATCTATATACAGTAAAACATCAAACGTCATAACCATAACTATGAAAGAGAGCAACATCACCAACATAACCATTTAAAAATGTAAATGCATTTTCTTTGTGCTTCGGCTCATATGCAAATGTTACTGCCTGCCGCTGTAAATATTTTCATAACTTCAGTGACTTTGGAAATGTTCAAAGCCTTTTAGCTAACAAGGAATGCATAAGAAATATTATGCTATGGTTCTGGCTATGTCAGGACTTTTTAAAAAGTAAGCTGGAGCTCAAACACATATCCATATTTCTCCAGATAGAACCCATTTAAAGAAATAACTCTTTACCATAACAGCAAATCTATTGCAAAACCTGTATTATAAAAATATTTGAGTATAAATAGTCAAACTAGTGCTCTGTGGCATCCCAGAGTCCTCCTTAGCTTTGGTGACAACATGCACACACACTGTATACAGAACAACACAGGCACCAGAGTGCACCAGAAAACTCCCTGCTTCAGCTTAACAAAAATGTATGAAGAAGGGGAAGCCACAAATCATACAAGTAATGTTTTCCTCTGTGTCTTCATATCTTTATCCCCTCTGGGTAGAGTATTTCTCTGCTTTATGTTTTAGCTCCAAAATGAAAAGGGACAGGTCCTTCATAACAATTCCCACTCAAATCACCAATAGATGCACTGCTGGCATTCACTAGCAAAAGATATAATTTTCCTTTCCCTTTCATATAAGAGTATGGTATTTCTGGTCCAAATGAAAGGTTAGCCCCTGGGCGGGCACGTAAAGATCCAGGTGCATAAGGAAATACTGCTTGGTTTGAATGGGGTCAGGGGTGAGGAGTTCAACTCTTTCAATAAATCACAACAAGCTGTTGTGACAGGCATTCACTGCTCCGACTGAGAGAGAGGTGTGGGTTGTATGAAATATGTCTTTCAAGTGCAGACACTGAGGCCTCTGACCCGATGAGTGCAACAAAATGTATATCTTCAGGTGCTTTTCAGTCAGCATCATAACAGCCAGTTTGTTATCCAGAATGGTTGACAGTTTTATCCTCCCATTTAAGAAGAGACTGAGATGTAACAGATGACGTACCGCAGATGCTCCTGACATCTTAACATCCTACTGGTTAAATGTTTTTCATGTTTATCCGGGCTGTATTTAGGATTGTAAATATGTAACTAAGATTACAGACACTTCTGTAGAGGAAGAAGATCAAGAGAAAACCCCACAGACAGACAAGCAGTAACAGGTGGTCAGTGTCTCACATGGGATTAACATTGTCCATCTGTTGTTATAGACGCTGTTTTAAAATTTGTCTGAAAACAGTAATTAAAACAACTTTGAGTAATAAAGTTATAAACCTTACAATCTTCATAAAATCATACTCTGATTTTGATACTATTATGGTCTTTATCCAAACAAAGTCCTGAGTTTACCTTTCTAAATTGCAACTGACATTGTTAGTCCTACACTGGCGGTCTGCCAAAAAATGCATCCATGTAATATAGTAAAAATAAAAAGAAACTGCATACAATATTACACGAACACTAAAGCACTGTTTATTCCACAGAAAAATAAATCCTACACTTCTTAAAAAAATAAAACATTGAAAAAACTAGGTGTAGTGTAAAAATGTCATTCAAACTTAAATCCAGGACTTAATCCAGATTTGGCAGAAGTTGTGCCCCTGCCTGGCTGCTTCCTTCCCAAGTGTGTGGTAGGTCTGGTCTGTATTTTAATGGTGCTGTATGACATGTGTGTACTCATGTCAGCGACTGCCCCAAACAGTTGTAAAGTGGCTGTTTATGAGTGTGAGGTGCTGTGAAAAAGCAGCACGTTTTTGAATTTCACACCATCTGGGCAAGAGAAAGAGTGAAAGAGCACAGCGGCAGTGATGTGGCGCTGCTTAGTATGAAAACACACTGGAGCAGTTTGGCTCAGGTAAGTGCAAGGTCTGGGGCTTTATAACAGAATTTAAATAGGAATCAGCTATAAAAAAAGAACATATCACTCATAGTTTATATAAAAAGGCATGAAAAACACATCTACAGTGCGTAATGCTTTTGCTGAGCTCTCTAAAGACTAGCTACTAAACAAGTTAAAGTGATTTTATTTCACACTGTCTGACAGTACCATATGCTCTATATTCTCCAGCTGTTGTTCCAACTGTTTATTGAAGCTTCAGTACATGATGTTTATATCATAATGTTTATGTCCGGCTTCACAGTATTGTATTTTGTGATAAAAGCTAAACTTTTGTGATACATTAAATGTTTTAGCTTGCTTTACCACATGTGCACTCTATAGCGTCATGTATGTATTTGTCTCTTTTATATACAAAGTTTTTATTTGTAGACATCATATACAGTAGGATACATAGTAAATGACACGTCAGAAAACAGAAAACCCTGTCTGATGTATTTCTTCTTTACAATTATAATTTTGGCTCTGTCAGGGTGCTGACTCCTAAACTGCAGTAGGCTCAGTAAGTACAGTGTATTAAATGACAATTTCCCCACTCCAGCACAGAGAGCTACCCACACACTGACAAGTCAAGGTGCTCTGTTTGAGTTATGAGTGCATGTCAAACTCCGTCATGAGCCACAGCTCCCAAGGCCAATCCATGCATTTACTACAGTCTACCCACCTCACTAAACAGTTCACTAACTCAGGGGTATTCACTTCAGCATGGTCCTACCAACCGAAATAGCAATGGATCCAAAGGCAAACCTTAATTGCCTGTGAAAAGAGTCAAGGATTTCAAAATACAGTAACCGTCAGAGGCTGTCAACCATACTGGCAATTACACCACCGCAAATATTTAAATTTGTGGCTTTGGAGTGGCGTTTGAGGGGAATCATGGTGTGCTAAGCAGCTTGGAGCTGATACTGAAACATGGATGCATTCAAGTTCAGCATGAAAAAGAAGACAGGAATTTGTAAGAGCCGGCAGAAACTGAGCTCCCAGCCTTCAACCGTATGTAAACACATCATTTTATTAAAGTCAGAGTGCCAGGGTATGGCAGAGATTATGAAGGGAGCATGGGTTCCCTGTATATGTGGATTTGGTTACTGTACCTATGGAGTGGAGCAATAACTGCTTCCATATGCCCGTCTGAACATATGGTGCTTTTTCAACATCATCATTTACATTGATTGATGGCCATGGTATGTAAGACAAACAGATGGGGGGAAAGACAAATTTATAGGAGGTATTTACTTACAGTACAGTAAAGTAAAGCGAGGCATGACAATATCTTGATATTAAAGAGAGGTACAACAGGGCATGTGTTTAGTAATGCATAGAAAAAATGGAAAAACCTTCATATTTCCATACGTACATTATGACTGGAGTGCCTTATGTTAGGTTCTTTAGAAGTTACACTTCTAAAATTACTGAGGGCCTGCTGAAATTCAAACTCTTCCTGACAGAGTGTAAAAACTTGCAAATTGTATCTGTCAAAAATGCTGCCCCAGCCAGTTTGGAGCTATGTTGCTTTGCAAGAATAAGCAGATCACTGAAAGCTTGCCAGATTCCAAAACTGCTGTCGGAGCCTTTTTATTCACAACTTTTTGGATTTGGATGGCAGTAAAGGTCGAAGCAACTGTTCCATTAGTCTACTGGTCCTTTTTTGTTTAATTTAACACAGACAGCCTAAAGAATTTGGCAATCATATGAAAACTTATATCATACTTTATATCATAAGAAACTTTGGGGTGAACAAGTTTTTTGTATTTTATCAAATCGTGTCACAACACACCGTAAGTTCAAAGAAAGTGTACTGGGAGGTCGTCATGAGTGTGTGATGCATGAATGTCACATCGAACACAGCTCTGATCACCTCCTTCCCTCTCTCTTTCTCTTATTCATATATTTGATCAATTCTGGACAAAACAGCTTGATGAGATGAAAACACCTCTTAGTAAAGTACAGTAAAAGATACAAAATTGATCACATGGTCCATTTTATATACTATGATAAAAATGTGTTGACCCAATAATGGCTCAACATTTAGAGCAGACACACAAAGATGACAAAGATGGTGAGTACATGGAAAGAGCGTGTGTGTGTTCCAGGTATTAGTCATGTTGTGGAGACCTAAATCTGGAAACACACTTACATGTGGGGACATGGCTTTCTTTGTGGGGACCAGATGCTGGTCAGGGTTAGGGTTAGGGATATTGTGGTCATGGTTAAGGTTAGGATAAGACTCTATGAAATCAATGTAAGTCAATGTAATGTCCCCTGAAGTGATGGAAACCAGACTGTGTGTGTGTGTGTGTGTCTGCGGTGTGTATGTGTGTGTGTGTGTGTGTCTGCGGTGTGTGTGTGTGTGTGTGTGTGTGTGT
>OMLM01001776.1:83734-116346 GCA_900302695.1 Helostoma temminkii | reverse complement strand
GTTATGTGTGTGTGCATGAGAAATCATTTAGAGTTACAAAAATGTTGGTTCTGGTTTGGCGTTGTGTGACTGACAACCATTAATGTTTTCTCCATAAAAAATTCCAAAACCTCAAAAAAAACATAAAAACACAAAATGTTTCTTTCTCATAGACACAAATAACAGCACAATATAGAAAATGTATCCAGGTACTGTTTTTCTTGAAATACTATATGATGTGTTGCAACAGAAACCAGCTTGTTATTAAACCTATAGATGTAGGTTAATAATCTTCCATTAGCATTTTGTTTTATTGCAGTTACAAAGTTTACCAAAATATATTTCAATAAAATGTAAAACAATAAATAAGGTTTATATGTTTGTAGTTTTCTTTTTAATTTACTTTGTTGCAAATTTATATTTTCAGATACTTATCATCACTGCTGACAAACGTATCTGAGGAGTCATAAACACTGAACCACTAGCACACTTTCATGCTTAATTCTTGTGATATCCTAGGTTTCCTTTGGCAAAGCACAACTGGCATCCAACCAGGCAAGAAGAAGAATAAATTACCACGTACAAACTGTTTTGCTAACTTGTTGTGGCAATAAAGCATATGGAGGGCAAAAATGAAAAGCCTCAACAATTTTCCACAATGGTCAGTCGGGAATCAGTCAGGAATCTGCAGACCAGCCCCTGCAGGCTAATGGGATCGGGTAGGGAAATATGTTAAATACGTGGTTGTTCGAATTAAAAAACACAAGCTAATTCCTTTGAAGCCGATATAGTTAGTCATAACGTAATGTGAAGTTTGCAGAATTACAATTTAAAGCTAAAAACATCAGTTAATTTTCCAGTTTCTGATCAGACCAGCACATCACACTGATGGTTAAGTAAATTCTTAGCAGGACAATAACATCATCATCAATCTGTCGAGGCACCCTTTTATACAGATTCAGAGACATGAGATGGTCACTGATAAGACTGGTCTCACAGCCGATTGTAACAGGGAAGTTGAGTACGCCGACATAATGGGTTCCATTGTAGTGTGTTATGTGTGTGTCTGACCCCTCCAGGGATAATTAAGGACACATTTTACCCAGGTCTGTCTTGTTGGCTGAGGTATATGCACGTTAAAGAGTGTATTTTTTCTGTGTGTGTGTGTGCGTGTGTGCTATACATGCACCCTAATGCACCCCATCCCATTCCTTGTACATGCCGACCCAACCTGCCCTTTGTATGTCTAAGGCTAGTGCTTCTGGGCTGATTGCCCATATCACTTTCACTCACCAGCTCATATATACACACACACAGGACACATGAATAAATACACACAGAGGCACACACCTTTTTAGACCGAGCTCTTGTAAAGGCACCTCCTTAGGGACACGCCGTGAAATGTACTCCTTGTTAGGGTTTGAGAGTGTGTGTGTGTATGTGTGTGTCTGTGTGTGTGTGTCTGCTTTTCCTCAGCTGTTTCCTGCCAGCTCAAAGAGCAGACTGTGAAGGTCTCTCTCTCTGCTCAAAGCTTGCTGCTTTTTTGCTTCTAAATCACCAAAAACCTTTGAATGAGGACGTTTCTAACGACGTCATCATAAGGAAAATCTGACTGTGAAATTGAATGCACTAAAATTTGATCCTTTCTCATATCCCATAATGAACACAATCAAATTTTGGTGGAACAGATTCTTTCCAAAGTGTTATTCGCCCTTCACAGAAAAAATATCATAAACTTTGTTATAGCTTTTGCGGTTTCGGTGATAAATCAACTTTTGAAGTTGATTTTGAGCCAAATATGTGTCACAAATTTCTGACACACATTAACATTTTTATACAAAAGCATTTAGTTGTATTACATTTCCATTAATTATTAGTAACATTACTAAAGATACTGAAGACAATCAATAAATGTTTATGTGTGAGCTGTGTTGAGCTCATTGTTATTTATTTAATTTTAAAGTTTTCCGTCCTTCAGTCCTCTCCCTATCATGACTTTATCGGGTGGCATTATGAATCATATTTAGCACTGATCCTTACTATGAATATTATGAATTATAATTATATTATAATAGGCAAAATAATATACATCACATATTTATGAAAATAACACAGTGATGGCAGTAATTGTTAAATGTGGATTGACATAAAGAATGAACCATTGCACACAGGAACACAGGAGTAATGTTTGCTGATAACAAATCTCTTTACTCCCATGTTTCTTTCCATTAAAAGAAGCGATTGTGAAGATTCTGAATTAAATTGGATTGAACTCAAGTTAAAGTTCAGGTAGAATTTCATTCTCTTTTTGAAGACTGATGTATTGTATAACCCAGTAGAGGGGGATAAACTATTACAAGAAGTGACTTTATCTAGACTGAACACCAACCTGAGCTAATCATTACAATGCAGCCACATCTTCTTTATTAGGTGTGAACAATGCTTTGATTGAACAACCAAAGGTCAAACAAACTAAAAAGACCCCCACAGAACAAAGACTGTCTGCTTTAGATATACAACCCCCATCCAAGAAACATGAATACACATGCACAGCGAACACACACACACACACACACACTCACAGAGTCATCTACAGTTTAACAGACAACTTTGTGGAATCTTGTGTATTGTTATCTGGACTATTTATCTTCCCTGTTCTTATCAGGCAGGTGTGGTGTTATGAGGTTGTTTCATAGTTCCACAGGAATTCAAAGTATCAATCAGTCATTATTAAAACTATGTGGAATGATGCACACAGGCCACATGTCTGTTTGTGGTCAGTCCTGAACTGATAAAATGATGTTTTATTGAACCTCTGTTTCAGAGAGTCTCAACACAACTTTCAACAACTGACTCAACAACTGATTTATTTGTGGTCTGAGTTGATAAAGACCATCAGCTGCAGACCAGTGGTTTAGCCTGTTTAACCACTGATCATTTGCAGGCCAATTGCAACATTTAGCTAGTCCACTTTATGCTTAGTGTCACATCAGCTTCACTGCAGGGACATAGCCTTCGTAAATTGTGACAGTGACATTCTTAACCTACTGCATGTTTTTACCTTTCAGTGCCAGCAAATTAATTATTCGTGTGACTTGCTGTGAAAAATTCTAAAACATACGATCACATGATCATAAATAAGAAGAATTATGGAAAATATACATTCAATATGATCTATCTATTTTTCTATTTTGTTACATTTCTATATCTGAAAGAGGCTTTCCTGGCTTTCAGATCAGAAAAAGAATCAATGAGTCCCACTCCCCTGATCAACTGGGATTTCTGTCTGTATTGAGTTGTCTTTGTTTCTCTCTAAAGGCCTTTGCTAAGCTCCTCAGCCTAAGACACTTTCTATATCCTCTGCAGATGTGTTCTACCATCAAAAGGAGGAATTTCATTTTGTTGTGGGGATGATAGTAATTGTATTTTGATGGCGACCTAAATGTTGTCTTTTTGTTTGTGGAGTTGAATGTTATAGAGACACCAACCTGCTCCAAAGGCGAAGAAGAAGCTCTTGTCCGGGTTTTCCTCTAACAGGGCCTTGACCCTCTTGCCCATCCTCTCATTTCTCTTGTAGATGAGTTCCTGTCGGAAGTAGCTGTCTATCTCCTGGGCTGTCACCTGCTCACTGGGTGGCAGCGTCACATTATTGAAGTTAGGGACCTACAGTTATAGAGTTAGTGGTTTGAGTCAAGACACAAAAAAGAAGATAGTTAAGATTTCTTTTGTGTTGTCATTTGCAACACATCCATTCAGATTGCAAACAAAAAAGAAGCCAAAAGAAATTTTTTTGACAGATTATACTACTGAGTAGAAGAATGATCAAGAGAAAAGCACAGGTGCACGAAATAATAGCAGGTAATAGAGATGAAGACATGGCAAGAACAATGGAGGGACAAAGAAGATGTAAAGGAAGAAGTAAATTGGCAGTAGTCCAGAGAAGCGGAAGGGGTGTAGGAGTAGGGTTTGGGGGATGGAGGGTCAGTCAGAGGGTTAGGGGTGAAAGAAAAAGGACAAGGGTCATGTCAGTGGGGTCAAAATGACATTTAGCCTATTAACTAGAGTGAAAGTCCACTACTGAATAAGATAAGATAAAATGCAATACAATACAATAATACACTACAATGACAGTTGAACAGGATTGAGACTGACCTGTGAGGTGTCATGATTAAAAATTATGGAGTTGAGATCTCCACAGTTGTAGTGTCTGATGAGGTCTTCAGTGGTGTAAGGGACCTGTAGGCTTCCTGCCCTCAAAGACTCCTGCTGTAATAACGTCTGATTCAGTGCAAAGATCACCTAGAATAACCCAATGACACAGACATTAATATATTTATTGTCATTTTGATGGAAAGATATCACAGTCATACTAATTCAGCAAGTAAATGTAAAATTATTTTACTTGAGGGTACTAAGGCAAAAAATCTCTAATGTACTCTATCGATGTATCATATTAGAATGAGATTCCTCATGTTACAGATTTAAATAGATCTGAAATAACTATTACAGAAAATGAGACAGTTTGGGTTTTTCATCTAAAATCCTCTCGGCTGCAGAGATTTAACTATTGTGTGAGCGTGAAATCAGCCAGTGCTTGGTGAGAGAGCCTGGAGAGCCCACTGTCTATGATCAGCACCACAAGGACACATATATGCATACATGCACACACAAACACATGAACACACACACTGACGGGCCTATGGTCTATACACAGTGAGACAGCCGCACCAAAACCACACACCTCAGCACCGCTCTCCCTCTGATCTGTCCATACACACACACACACACACACACACAAACACAGGTGCACCTTTCACCCTGCAAGCCACTGATGTTAAGCCACATAAAAAAACATTTGCATGGTTTATTTGTTTCTCAAAGGGAAAGTCCCTCAAAGTGAAGATGTGTTTTGTCAGCTGTGGAAGTATGTAAATGTGTCTAAATTATGGCTGCATGTTTTTAGAATTCAGTGTGCATCTGCATATGTATTTGTCTGTGTGCATCTGTGCACGCTCTCAGATCTGGTGTCAGATGAATTCGGTATTGATATGCATACCCAAGCGGCTGTTTTTTTCATGTCCTGTTTTCTAAGGTGGTCTGATGACACTTTTCTCTTCGACTGGCCCACTGTGGGAGCCTCAATGTAGCATAGGAGAGGAGGGTAGGGTGGAGCAGATGCCTTCTTGTCAGAGGACAAAGAACCCCTGCGTCACCCTCTCTTCTCCTCTTCTCTGCGCTCCCTCCAGCTTTCATCGGCCGCGCATCAAAGTGGCGCTCTGCATATGAAAAGGGCCCCGTCTTTATGCCACGCAAATTAGCCTATCGCCGCCCCTCCCCGACTCATTTCACAAAAACACCCTCACATCTTTGCCACGTCCGTGAAGGAAAGCCCTCATCTGCAGGGTCTCCCCTTTTCTCAGCTCTCTCTTCTCCTCTTTCTTAGGCCGCCGTGCCTTTCAGCCCCTTAAATTATGGCTGTGAAGGGAGGAGGAGAAGGGAGAGAAGAGAGTGGGACAGGGGAGGATCTGTCATAGCCAGATAAAAAGAAAGAGAGTTAATAAAAAAGTGGGCAGGTTTGGGGAAGGAAAGAGATGGGAGGAAAAGACAAACAAGACGGCGAGGAAGGAAATACAAAATAGGAGCAGAGGAGGAGTTAAAGAAAGAAAACCTTAACGAATTATTTCTTTCTTTCTGCTGTGATCCTCCTCTTAATGCACTGTGGGTCAGTGGGTACATTTTCCCACTCGGCTCCTTTCATCAGGTCCCCCTGTTTCTCCTTCTCCTCCACTGCTGCCCCCAACTCTGATGGTATTTCCCAAATCTCAATCTAATTTGGTCCACAGAAAACATCATTTTAGTATGTTTGTTAGTATCGGGACTCTTTCTTCTCCATAAAAACAAAGATTGCAATAAGAAATTATGTCAGCATTCAAAGAAGGAATTCATACAATTCATAATCCACATAATCGACTTTTTACAAAGGTTGCAAACACCGCTCTACTACTATCAGCTAAGAGGAGAGAGTAGGATAGAGAAATCAACTACTCCTCTGCTTCACATCTATATGCACATTTCCAAATCCAGGTTTCTTAACTATATATGTAAACTGGTTTTCTGATCAAAAAACTTGGTTTCTCTGAAAACCTGATTACTTAAGTGCATGTAAACAGTGTAGTCAGTGTCTCTTATCATTAGGGCAGGGGTAGGCAATTCCGGTCCTAGAGCCCCTTTTGCACATGCACTGGACTCCAGACATTCTCCGGACTCGAGTGAGCTGCATATGTGAACACAAACACTGGCGTCAAACCAAACGGACATCACACGGACTTTCTCCTGCCAGCCCCCTCATACAAAGTCTGCGTAGTGTCCGTATGAGTTTGGGTGTAAACACAGCCGGGAATTCTCAGGGTAATCACAGCGAGAGTGTGTTAAATATATTGTTAAATATAGGAAATATTTATAATTCTTTCTGCTGTTGTATCGCACTTCTTTTCTTCATAAAATTGAGGTTCTAAACATTATGCATAGCTTTTTATCATGTGGTTGGCTCTGCTTCGATGCCGTAAACAAAAATCAGCCGATTTCCATGGTAAACATTTTGTACCACACCGCGCCTCCTACCTGCACAGAGACCCTTCCTCACTGATATCAAACAGACTATTTCTCCTGATATGTTAACACAATAAAGTCCTGACCTCCCGGAGATAGTCTGGAGTGCATGTATGAAAAGGGCTCAGGACAAGGGTTGTATACTCCTGGGTTAGGCTGGTGTGATATTTAAACTGCGTGTTTTAGATCAGATTCATTTAAAGTAATTTAAAGTGACAAACCAAGTAAAAAGACAATGCCAATAAATGCTGGCACACCAGCCAGCAGCACAGTTCGTCATCAGTCTACTTTTGTGCTACTTTATCTCCAGTTTATTTCAGCCTTTACACTGCTGTCATATGCACCATAAACATAACAAGAAAAGATAAGCTGATTCAAGGTATTTACACAGCAACACATTATGTCTGTATATAAATGTGCAGGATATGTAAACTAAACGTGAGGTCCTGTCACAGCATGAATCTGGTGTAATGTGAACATTACAATAACCAAGATAAACTCCTTGTATGGTAAAACCTCCAGCTAATTAAAGTTTTGCTGGCACTGCATTTGAAAGCATTATAGTAACTTAATTTCCATATCAATTTGTATAAGATACTAAAGAGGAGCATGTGTGTGCCTGCACGCAAAACCCATTCTCCTTGTATGTGTTTATTCTTGTTTTTCTAACTCGTGTCTGTGTGGGTGTGTGTGCAGAAAAGCATGTCCCTGGGTTTGAACAAGTGTTTCAAAAGTGGTTTGTTCACATTGTTGACAAACCGTGTGCTCAGACAGATGCACAGCCACACACACATACACACACAGCACTTGTAGCCGATTCAATGAGCCTTGGCCATCTCCCAAGTACAAATGAAGACTTCCAACAGCTCTTCTGTTTCCTCGTGACTCTGTGACGCTATCAGAGTAGTACAAAACATAGAAGGGTAAGAGACAGAGAGGATAATAGAGTAGGAGTTCTACCCAAAATCAGAAAGGAACAGAGTAAACCAATCACAGGGAGGGGAAGAAAGGAAAAAGAGGGATAGAAACGGAAAAGGACTCCGAGCTGAGGATATCAATGAAATCTTCAGCTTCAAGAGCAACCTTGTCTCCTAAAAATTACTTTCCCTATAAACTAAACTGCCATCATGATTATGTTTTTGTAGCAAATGTAATCGTTATGTTGTCAAGCAGTGGTTTTTTGTGAATTAATTAAACATCACATTAATTAACAGGAAGCGAGTCACAAGAAGGTGGCTGGGGAGTTTTGCAGGCGTATAGTGTGCAGGACAAAACCCGCAAACCCGTGATAGAGACTAGAGTCCTGCATGATTTTAGGTGTAGGCCTAATAAGTACTTTAGTTGGTGTTAAAGTGAATGCTTGTGTTTAAATGTTAATGCAGATGTTGCGTGTAAGGATTTTTTGTGTTTAACCCAGACCACAATCTTTCTCTGACCCCAACTTAGTGCTGTGAGTGCTTGAACACAACAATAAAACACGTTAATAAAGATGTAGTCACATATCTAGATGTTATACTGCATATCTGATATTTTCACAAAAGAGATAAAGAGCTGTTGTAGATCGGCTTTGTTAAGTATCAACATATTTGCGGCAAATACGTCGCACGATTATTATGTTTACAGAAAACGTAATGCTGTTGCAATTACGCTCCTCACAAAAACATAATTAAGATTGCAATTCAGTTAACTTCAGTATAATTTTTCACTACATTGCATGAGACTGAATACTCAGAAAAAATTTTTTGAACTGAATTTGTTCAGGGTTCTGAATTTTATTTTGCAGCAGATTTCAGGGCTGACAGTCACAAACTACATGGGATGCGAAATGAGTTTTGAATGCAAATGGAAACAATTTTGAAATAATTACAAAACCAAGTGTACACTGCATTTTGCAGTGTGTAATCCACCAGAAGTTTCAGTAAACACTGCTGTACTTCTTCATCTTTTCCCATCTGCACTGAAACCACTATGTTTGGAGTGTGATGGGATGGATAGGTGCTTCTGAAAAATGTGGTGGGTGAGTGCACATCCCATTTGGTCAGAAGATTGCACACATAGTTGAAGATATTTTTATTGAGAAATTGGTTATCCTAATTCTGCTTAGATTCCATAGAGTGGCTACATTTTTGGAAAAATACATCAGGTTGAAAAGTGGCTGAAATTTCCTCAATTTCAACAGCAGTTGATCCCACATTAAGATCTGTTCAAAACAATACTCCCATCCCCAAATCCCTAAATATACTATTAACAGTTATCCTCTGACAGCTATGATGAATAGATAGCAAAACACAGAAATATTCCATAACTATGCTTGTATAAATCACACTGAACGCAAAGATAAACAGTGGAATCGTTCTTTTTGCTGCTGAAGTGTTGCTGATAAGTTTCTGTTGATGTTTTTATTCAGCATGTGTCACACACAATTGTAAGGAAACTGCTGTGTCAACAGTAGGTAATGGGTATTGCAGCAGCAAAAAGAAAAAAAATCTATTCAGCAGGTATTCACTGACACTCCTCATTCACAGACAAAAACATCTGCACATATTGTACATAAATGTTTCATCACTGCACAAGTGAGCTTTCACTTTACTTCACTGGATGAAAGCTCACCACTGAAACACACACACACACCTGCCAGGTTGAGTTATCTGCATTGTTTCAACACTCTGTCCTGCTCGTTCCCTTCCTCATCTACCTCTTTTCCTCCCCTCTCCCCCATTCTATATCCTTCATCCCTTCCTTCCAACTACCCCTGAACACGTTTTCACTTACTTTCCTCTCCTCTACACCTCCAGTCTCACTCCATTCCTCCTCCTATCATTTCATCCTTTGCTTCTTCTCCCCTTTGATCATGTACATTCCCTGCCTCCCCTCCTATCCCTCCTTCCATCCATCTTTCCCTCCTTTCTCCCTCTGTCCTTTGATCTTATACATGCCCTCTATCAGTCAGGTCTTTTAAGATTTGACCTTTGCATTCCTCAGGTCACTAATGACCTTCTCCCTGTGTGTATGTGTGTGTGTTTTCATGCATGTAAGGGAGTATACACCTGTACAAGATTAGGTCTTTTCCCTGTACGTTTGTATGTATGTGTATGCCTCTGTCCTTATATTTGTGAATGTATGTGTGTTTAAATGCGTCTGCTCCGTAGATTTGTGACTTTTGAAGCTGCTTTATTACTATTGCAATGCAAGAGAAACGAAAGAAAATAACGGGCTACGATTTCCCACACAGGAGAGACATAAAGAGCAGAAGAAGTGAAAAGTGAAAAAGAAAGAGGATGAAATCCCTGCCAAGTCAAACAAGGAAAATCCCCAGGCCTACTGTATATCTTTGGACATAATGATGGGCCTTTTTGTTTGATGGATTGTCCTTTTTGAAAGTACAATCCATCCTCCAATATAATTGATAGATGCTAATTCTTTTGATCTTGACAGCCCAATTAATGAATGTTGACATGAACAACTCTCTCCCACAGCCAAAGAGCTGAGGTCTGTGTGTACATACACTACACCCAGTGAAAAAAACTAGGTTTTCACTAGGCAGGATATATTTTTATATGGTTCATTCTAAAATGGAAAACATATTTGCAGCTCTAATAAGATAATTAATTATCTAATGATAGAAAACAGTACCTATCAACATCAACAGACCAAAACCCAGTGACTCTACTGCTTTTTTTACCAGTTTAACAATCCATAAGTGCTAAAATAATCTAATCCCAATTTTAAAAAGAGAGATATTTGAACCTTTATCTGACTAGAGAAAGTAAGTGTTTTCACTGACCAACTTAATTGCATTTTACAAATATAAGCAACATTAGTGTTTGAAAATGCATTGCTTTGAAGCAGTGTATGCTACTTTAAAATCCCAATCTATGCCTCTTCCTATGCATGTCACTCACATTGTGGACATGGTGCACCACCGTACCATCAAAGATGCTGGCTTTTGCACCTTTTGCTGTCAACAGCTTAGATGGTCTTTTTAACCAACACAGAGAACCAGCCATACATTTTCCTGATTCTTCAGACCACGGAGCATGTTTCCACTGTCTTTCAGTCCATATGACATAAGTTTGGGGCCGAACTCTGCAACATTTCTGCACAGAATTGATGCATGGCTTTCTCCTTATGTAACAGTTTTCCAAAGTACTCCCAAACCTATGTGGCTATATCCATCACAGTAGCATGACAGCTTCTCATGCAATACCACCTGAGGGCTTGAAGGCCATACACATGTACTGTAGATGGTGAAAGACCTACAGGTAAATTCTTTGAGAAATTTGTTTTGAAATTACTGACAGGTCTCTCATGAGGTTTGGCACACAGTGGTGAGCCATAACCCATCTTTGCTGGCAAAGACTGAGCCTTTGACAGATGCTCATTTTATACGCAATGGTGAGACCATCATCTGTTACCAATTAACCTGCTAAATTTTGAATAATCCACACAGTGTTCCTTGAATGTTTTATAAACCAGGGTACTGGTGGTCCAGGAAGTCCGATCACTTCAAGTCCTCCCCAGTCTAGGTCTAGACTGTTACAGTGCAAAAGTTTTTTGTTTGTTTTTTTCAACAAAAATTTGAAAAAATTTATTATGTAGACACATTGTAGCAAGAGTTTCTTGGTAAAACAGGGGTATAACTAAGAAAGTAGGACGTCCTTGTTTAAAATAACTATGTAAAAGAACTGTAATTTTTTTATTTTGTTGTAATATTTTAATTAAATCTGTACACTATTTAGCTTAAGCTATAAACTTTTGAGACTTATTTTAGCTCTGCCCCACCGTGTTTTGCAGCCATCAAACAATACATTTACATATATTTACAAAAAATTGTTAAGTTGCTCAGTTTGTACACAGAGAACCTGCCAGATAAAGATGAAAGCAAATTGACATATCACAGATTTTAGAAAAGAAATTGGTTATTTGCTTATACACCAGCCTCTTTTACCCCTTTACCTTAGATGAAACTGCCATTTAATCCACATTGATCACACTGACTGCTCTGAGCCCTACACACAAACCACATCTATATGAAGTGGGGAATACAGACGTCCTTCTCTTTCTTTCTGTGTGTTCTGTGTGTTCTCCCCCACACATCTCTGTCTCTCTCTCTCTTTCTCTCTCTCTCTCTCTCTCTGTAAAAACATTCTTGCATTTACCTTGGTGCCCGGATGCAGCCAAATATTTAGGCTGTCACAGGGAATCAGCCTCAAACCAAATGACTAGGGGACTGAGCTGTGTGTGCGTGAGTGTGTGTGTGTGTGCGCGCGCGCATGTGTGTGTGTGTCTGTATTGGGGATTGTGGCAATCAAAATGTCAATTTCTCAAACCTCCCACTCTGTCCTGCTTCCACCCTGAACAATCTGTACAATCAACAAACGCATAATAAAAGAAACACCAACATAGCAGCACACTGCATTACATACTGTACACACACTATCTATCTAGGCCCAAAACTAGTTATTAGCCAGTTAATTGAACAGAAAATGTATGCAACTATTCTGACTATCAATTAAAGATCACACAAATGTCAAAAATGGTAAATATCTGTTGGTTCTGGCACTTTTTTCTGGCACATTTACATTTCATAGACTGAGGACGGGCCAGGAAAAGTAATTAACAGAATAATCAGTTATAAAAATAATAACAACCATATTGTAAATTTTTTTTAATTATTGTATAATTTGATTAGGGTGTAATTGGAGTTCCCTGATTCTTCCAATATCATTAAAATAAAGCACATCAAAAAAATTACTATAAGCCAAGATGAAATACCCTAATTAAGTGCACAAGTACTGACAATGACATTTGGCAACTGTTCACAGACTTTTCAATCCTCTGTCTTTCTATCTGTCACTCTCCTTTCCACTCTTTTTTACTTCCCACACACACATTCAAAACCCCACAGAGCAGCCAGCCAGCCACTCAGTCCATCAGTCCACTAAGAAACAACACATAGATCTTGAAAACACAGCGAGCCACAAGGAAAACAGCCATCAATCTATACAACTGTCTGCTGACTGAAGGAACACTGTTAATCTTCAGGACAGCATGAGTCAAGAACAACACTGCCGAGCTGTTTCTTGCTGCGATTCAAAGCAATACAGCTGTGAGCACTTAGTATGGATACACACTCACCATCCAGGAATTTACATTGTGTGCGTGTGTGTTATCATGCAAACAAGGTAAAATTAGATTAAGATACAAAGACACGTATAGACACAAAAAATTATATTTTGAAGCTCCATTTCAATTCCTCAGCTATCAGGCAACAAAACTGATTCAAATATTCACCATTTAAAATGTTTTGGTAAGTTTCATTCTGTATGTCAGGGCTGGGCAAAGGAGAAACACACATACACACATATACATTACCAGTGAGGTCACACAGTTTGACCTCTCCACCTCTTCAAGATGCACAAGGTCACTAATGGACTTCCTACACTGACCACTTCATTACTGAGGTCACATAAATAACACTGTTAAAACACCAACACCATTTTAAGAAACGTTTAGGGCTCAGGTTATGCCACAATGCCTGAAATCTAAAGTACACTACTTTATTGATACTTTATTTGCTCTGGACATGAATAATACCCTTTTTGATTTAAGATATGTTATATAAGTGCTGAAGTATAATTTTACTCTCTAAACATCAAATTTTTCGTAAAAATCTTTTGACTTTGTTCTTGTAATGCAACAAAATCTCAAATGTCTTCCCTAAACAGTGTCGTTCACACCACAGGCATGTTCATATTATTATCATAATTGTTATGGTTATGTGGAGTGAAAGACCTGCTCTTCGCAAACACCTGTAAGGTGTTGGGTGGAGCAGAAATGCTGATTGTGCACCACAAGACCTTCTAACTTTCCAAACCTAGATATTGTTGCCTTAATAAGCTTTAATTCTATTTAGCTGCAGCAATCGAGAGCAACTATATATATATATTTATATAGATAGATACAGATACAGATATAGCTATGTATGCATATATAACAAAGTCAAAGCTGTGCATACAGAGGTTGCTCTGTTAATGTTACATGTTAGAGGATCTGTTTTGAATCCACACAGTTCCTTTAAGAAACATTTTGCCAAGACAACATGTCCTCAACACAAAAAACAGCAGACAGCAACGCCAGAAATAAATTTCCAACTTTTGACTCTGCATAAGTCAGATACAAAGAGACAGCAGGCATCAAAAACCCACACAGTGCTATTTACGAGTATCTGCAATTCCCTTAAACCACTGGCTCAGACTCGCATCCAGAGCACCATTGGCAAACTAAACTGAAGAGGCCACACGTACACATCAACACATAGCCATGCACGTTCACATTAGCATGCATGTAAACACTTTCCATCAGGTTGCTTCAATTCTCTGGTGTGAGTATATGTCATGGAAAAAAAGGCCCTGGTGTCCAAACCATCAGAGAAACGTTTCTGTTTATGTGGTGAAAGACTCAATAAAGAACAGAAAAGGTTTGAGAGAGATAAACAGGAGACGAAAACAATATTTAGAGACAGAAAGTGGGTGGAAAGAGAGAATCATGCCTGTTAGGGAATGAAAAATAAGACAAAGGTGGAAACATAAAAAGACAGGAAGGAAGATGGTGGAAGAGAGAAATAGTCAATGTTCTTGTGCATCCATCTGCCACGACCCACATTCTCACAACCACAGACTTCTAAATAGCTAACAAAATATGATAAACATCCAAACATCCTCAGTGGGAGTTGAGTTTTCAGAAAAGTGTCCCATTGCATTTACTGAGGGTGGTACATTTATAAACATTTTCCTCTCAGGGGAAACTGTGACAAAAATGACAACTGTCAAAGTTTCACAAAAGAAACAATATAACCTAAAGATTAAAAACAATGAGTGTAACTAATTTTAGATCTGGACAAGAAGTGCTGTCAGAGGAGCGACGGCAACTAAAGACAAACTGAGAAAAACAAACTTATTGTTCATTATTTCCTCTGGGAAAAACATGGACGTTATCATATCCAGAGTTGTGTCCAAAACCATGAAAGTTACACCAATGTCATAAAAAAAAGAGACTGCAACAGAGTTGGACAGACACACAGAGAGAATGAAACAGGGTGGTGAAATGAGCTGAGTGGCCAAACAGTGGTGTTGCTGTTAGGCTCTCACAGGTTTTATGATTTCAGCTACCGCAGCGAGACCCCGTAACTGTGGGTCTGTGGGTAGAAATAACTCTAAAAACTTTCATCCACTCCATGAAACTGACCCTGGATGGTGATAGGAATCTGATATGCGTGTTTATGTATGTTCTAGTTGATGTGGGGACAAAAACGTGTGCACAGAATATTTTACATACACCTCTGCATCATCTTCATCGTGTACTATATCTGTATGTGTGTAATGATGCGCCAACATCAATTTTATCACTGATGATGCTAATCCAAGCACTATACACTCCAGATACCTATTTAATATACTGGCACCTTAACTGTTTTGTCCTTGATGAAATATATGCAGGAAAATGTAAAGTTGTGATTATATCCCTGAACAGACATAAAGTTAAGTCCATTAGATGTCAGAAACATTATGACAGATAATAAATACACACATGTACCAGTGCCAGAAAGATGGATAGACACACAGACAGAAATCCACCACACACAAGAACACAACCACACACCAAACGTTTATACAACATTTCTCCCACTTTACGGATGCAAAACAAGTCAGAGCAGCAGACCATCACATTTCCAATTGTGTTCAGCCCAATATCTGTCTGTCAGCCAAAAAGCAACAATAATTATAATGAAATGTTTTCCACTGAAAAGATCTTATCTGTAAGCTACAATGAAAGGTTTCTCACATGCTGGAGGCAACACAATACAAGAATTAAATCAACTACTCTGTTCCAAGGTGGCAAATACCGGTAAGCCCATTCAAGCTAAAGAAATTTCAAACAACTCTACCCTCCATTTGGGAAAGAAAATGAGTCTACATGTAGAAAAACATTGAAAATATATTATCTGAAATTGTTACTTTGTTGGTCTATTACATGCGTCAGTGTTTCTGAATGAGCAACCTAAGTCCCTTAAAATATAATAGGTGATCACTGAATAAATCGTTGGCTGGAAGAGAAAGAGACATCAGCTCCATGATAGCTTGATTTGACAAACTGGAACAATGTGTGTGGAAAAACAATTCTACACCACATACATCTCATAAAAGTCTAAAGAAAAAGAAGAGTCCAAAAAGCGTTTTGCCTTCTCTTGCATAGCTTGTCAACCTCTTACGCTCCCCAATTCTTTGGGCACCATCTGTCTGCGTTCCTGTCTACGTGATCATCTTTGCACATCCTGTTGTTTGTGATTGTTTGGGGTTACATGTGGAGTCGATGTTGACCTGCCAAGTCAAGCCATGAACTAATTTTGACATACTATTGAAAAAAAACCTAAGCGGATGCAGAAACCAAACAAGCTGGGATTTTCTCTTCCACATGAAACAAGTGGATCCAGGTGATGTATACTGGTGGACTGCTAGCTAGCCCATCTGATCATTCTCTCCATTTTCTCTACTGTTACTACCACAATTGTTCACCACCACTTCATTCAACTAAAAGTTACTGAAGAAGAAAAGACAATAAACAGTCTGTTTGCAAACTCGCCTTGTACTTTTTCTTTTGCCTAAAGGAGATCCTAAGATGTGTCATGTCACTGTTTTGTAGCATGTGCTTGTCTGTCCAACTCTACCTAAAAATGATGACCATGCTCCATGCATTGCATCACATTTTTACTTTATCGCAACCTTTTAGAAGATGCTTCACACTGAAATGCCTAATAAACATCTACTGATCTAACCTCTTGTCGTTAGACAAGTAATGACTAGAATGTCAGTGAACGACTTTGCAGCATTGAATGAAAAACATCACCCATCTGGAAAAATTCCAGTTTTCATTATACTCCTGGTCCATGTTAAAATATGGAACACTGTCGAGACATTTAGCTGTCTGTAACTAAGTCAGCCCAACACATCTGTGGAGAACAGCAAAGTCTCACAAAACCCTCCTGTGTGGCGCTCACCTGTGAAATTCCACCAAAGCTGCCAAACACTTGAACTGGAGCCAGGCAATGGATTTATGATGAACAAAACTGTAGCCTAAACTTTTTTTGTCTTCTCAAATGAATTCCATGTTACCCACATCTACTTTATAGAAATTGCCACTTCTGAAAAAATAGAAATTCACTTCTGTCCGTCAGTGCATTTTTACATGATAAGAAAAAATATCTGTATTTTTCTGTATTTAAAAAAAAGTCTCTGATTTGAAGATAGAGCACATGCTCAAAACACTTTAAATCCACTTTCTGTGTGCACAAACAAATATGAGAAAAATTAACACTCCCTACTATTTGCAATTACAAATAACAATAAAATGATACCCCAAATTAAAAAGCTGCTAAGCTTAAAAAGCTTTCTACACGTTCCAAGCGAGCAGAAACTATTAATCTTCCGTGTTGGGACTTGTGGGAATCTTTGACCTCAGTTTTGCTGAATTCCAGCCAGGTTTGGCTCATTTCTACAGGTGGTGGAGAAGCTGGATTTCATCCAGACCAGACTCAAACCTGGCCAGTACAGAGAAACCATAAGCATAACAGGGGCAATTTATCAGATTTCATTTTTCCCAAATTGTGAAATGTTAAAGCCCTTATGTTTAAAAGCATGTTCCTCAAACATGTTAAGCATTTTGTGATGCTCTTTACTTTTAAACTGTAGGATTTTAATTATCAAAACTCAAATACATCCTCATAAAATTGCAGGTATAGTTACATTTCAATTTCCCCATTGAGTTGTAGTTTGATACTAATAAAATATAAAGTCAGACTTAAAACGGCTACATTAGCTTCAGGTGTGTAATTTTATTAAGTAAATGACTGTAAGACAACTGTATCTGTGTAAGGAATAAAACATTGGAAGGCTTTACCCTCTACTGAATACCTGCTCAGAGGTCACTACCTCAGGTAGCTGTGATAAGATCACAGTCGTCTGATTCATTTAACACCAGACTGTCAACAAAGGCATTAGGCTTTTCACTGCTGATGTGTATCAGCATGTAACAAAGATCATTACTACTCCTCTTCTCTGACAGCTATATGAATACAGCCACCATTTCTCTGTTAACATGTAGCTGCTGAGTTTCTTATCACACACAGCAACAACTTAACACTGTTTTAATGCAATCTATCGAGTCCTACATGATAAACATGACAGCCAAGACATGCAACACAGTAAAGTAAAAGTGTTGTAGGTTCCCTGGTGTTGTGGTCTCTAGATTCACATAATAAAGAAATGTGTATAATGGTAAATTTAGTGCAATATCAGTTAAATGGCAAATGCTTAAAGGCAAATGCTACATTTTACAATTAAAAGAAAAATTCTAGTCATCAAATCAATGCTAATGTTAATAAACAAATGCAAATAAAAACTGATGATGACAAGAGCTCCTTAAAATACTAGTATGTTCATCTTTTATGAGAAAAAGAACAATAGAATATGATTTTTTACAGTGCGGTATGAATTTCACATTAAAAACATCACAACTACTGTATCCTAAAACTGTTGTTTACAGAGTAGTATTGCTTCTGCAAAGTCAAGTTGTGTGTTTTCCAATACACAGGAATACATGTAATTACCTTTGTTACCACAAAGAGTATGTATGGCATTCCTTAATCCTTAATTTTTATCAGTCACATGCTAATTCAATACTGATTGGTCGTATTTTAGTAATAACAATGACCCTGGGGTCTCAGCCACATGCAGCCTAGCAAAACCTTAAGTTACACAACAATAGAGGGAATGATGGGCACAAAACAAATTGAAATTAGCATCGTAATGACGCTAATAGCTCTTACGTATAAACCTAAATTAGGTTTAAATGTGAGAAGGCTGCTGTTATTTCATCTGTAATTACACTCAGAGTTATATATAGTTGTCATGTTTGAGTTATTACAACATGATCTATAGTATAGTCAGCAATTAATTAATTTTAATTAACTGTGTTTTGCTTGAGTGTAACCTTGGATCAGTTTGGCCAAAGAGAGCATTACTGGGAGTTGTAAATGTCCATTAATGCAAAGTACCTAACATGTGTATGGGTGCAGAGCAGTGACTGAGCTATAAGTCACCCCGGCCTGCACAAGTTTTCAGGACCTGGTGTTAAGTCAGAGAGACAAGCTTTTAAATCCCTGCTTTAGCTGCAGAAGCCTGCGTTACACAACCAGGAAAAGCCTGCGGCAGTCTCCAGAAGTCAGAGTCTCCTCTGCTGGAGTGGATTACAGTATAGACTTTCCAAGAACTAAGCTTTTTTTCTTGGCACACAGTGGGCATCATCCAGCTGCATCTGATCCGCTTTCAATAAAACATACTTGAAAAACAAAACAATGCAACGAGGAGACTTAGAGGGGGAATGGAAAGTTTTATTTGTACAATTATTTTACCTTGATATGACAGCAGCAAAGAGTGGTCCTAGTTAAAATATGTTCAGGCTCCAAACTGATTTTCTTAGGACTTTGCAGTATTTTTCATGGGGTTTATAGTAAGTATGGTTTAACACAACAATGCAAAGTGTTTAGGGAATAAAAAACTCAAAACATGCTACGTATTTAAAGAGACTCCGGCCTTGACACGCTGCAGCAACTTGGTTTAAAGTCTCACCGCACACCTTAAAGGCTGTAGTTCTGAGTGTGAGATTTGCTGCTGACTCTGGCATTGAATGAATTGACAGTACTAAGCACTATTGACAGTACTAAGTACTACAAATTACACTTAAACTGTGATTGCATTTAAAACTTTAGCTCCTTGAGATTTGTGAAAAACAAATCCTGATAACCTCAGTAAGCACACTGGAGCTCCTACATCTAGTTTTCATGTTATGATTGGGGAGTAAGTAAAGTAGCTACATTAAGTGTAGCTACTAGCTATTAAATATTTTTTTCAAATATGACAATAAAATAGAGTAATTATATGTGCAAACAAATCAGTGTGATGACCTCAGGGACTTCTTTGCTCAGTGGCTTTTCCTTTATGATGAATTGTTGTCAGACTTTACGCTTCAGTTTCTTTATATAAAGCTTTGGAAAGGGGGCGTTTTGAAAGTGAGAGGAGCTCTGCATATTTGTCTCCGGTGTCACATAACCAGACAGATGGACAGATAATATCTGAGGAAATGCCAGACATCTAATATGGGACTGTTTGGTCAACAGTAGGGAGGAAATCAAGCACCTCAAAGCGACATGAACCAAGGACTCAAAGGAAACAGTGAAGACATGCTGGAAATTCAGCCTAAAGAACTGTACACACACACTCACACACACATACAAAAGCTTTACTTAAACCTAAACCAAACCTCAAAACTTACACAGAATCATTCATGCGTACCCAGACACAAACAACAATAAACAGATACAAGCAATTACATGAAGGAATACAACTCAGCTGAAGCGACGCATGGGGAGTTCATTCACTTTGATCAAAGTGGACTTTGCTAAAATTATAAAGTGCCATTGATCTGAAGACTAAAATAAAATAAACAACCTACAAATAATAACTTAATGGTACAAATCACTGTAATGCAAAAAATGGACTGGTCAGTAAGTGTATTTATCTTGTGTTGAACCATAGAAAGAATGTTAAAGTATACATCAAAATACTTCACTGTAATCTATGTTACTACAAAAACACAAGGGTTTTTATGTTTTAATTGAAGTTACACCACATGTTTGCTGTTAATATCTCACATGATGAAGTTTACTTGGAATACGTGTTTCATCATTTATTTTAAAGTCCATGATTCATCATTTGTCAAAGTAATAAATGAATATTTTTTAAGCTGAATAATATGGCACAGCATTAAAGTTACCTTAACGAGCTCAGACTACAGGCAAGATTTATTGCCATCCCTGTCAGTCTTTGGCTGTTTCTACCTATATGAGTATGTGTGCGTATTTCATCATTGCCATAGCACACTGATGATCACTGAATCAGTGAACTGGATGGTTACAGTAATTTCAATTGGAACAAATGGACTTTAATCAGATTTGCAGTCAGTGTATTAGTGTGTAATACTGTCATCATGCCAGAATATGTTACCACCCCGTTCTCTCTTTCTCTGTCACACACACACAATCATACTCACACATACGCATACAAACATCATTTCACTATTTATATCGTTTTTTTAAGGAATAGTTTGACATTGAGGTTTCTTGCATATACATACATAGACAAGAAGACTAATACTACTCCTGCTGTATATTTACAGTAGCACCTCCAAAGATCACTTGATATCTTGATTTATTTATCCCTGCAAAACTATAAAAAATTCAATATATAGTTTTACAGGAAATGTTATGTGTGCAATTATTTCTTTCCTGGGTATTTATGACACAAATAACTGTACACTAAACTTCCATAACTTATTAATGTGACTATTCATCCACAGCAATATATGACATATAGCTGATTATACCAACTATTAATTAATTTTGTTGCTGGCTTGTACTAAGCTATCTGGTGGCTATAAGTGGCATATATATCATACAGACATCTGACAGAAAATGTACTAAATGTTGAACTACTTCTTTGAGCAGCAACCAAAATGTTTCCCATTTAACATGTGTGTACAGGCATGTACACATGTACACACCCTCATCATCATTATCGTCACAACTCTCATTTGAGCATCTAATGTAATTACAGAGGAGCTTCAGACAGATGTTCCTCTGTGGCCAAGTTCTGTAAATCAGTTTGCTCAAAGCACTGCCCAAGCTGGGATGGAGAATAAGGATGGTCATTGTACTGTCAGCAATGTGCAACTTCACTTTTTAAGAATCACCAACCAACGCACTTAGCAGTCTTACTTACAATCATGACGACACTTGGAGTGGGAGTTTTAAGATGTTCACACATTGTGACAGCATTTGTCCTGTGCAATGAGTAGCAGTACAGAGTGAGTCCTCTGTTTGTATTTGGCCACTTTGACCTGAATGATGGAGGAAGACTCTTCCCCACTGACTTGCTGATGCATGAACAAACTATACTTTGATTTAATGAATGTTCGAGCTTAAATCAACTGACTAGAGAGCTTTGCATTTTTGCTGTAAGTATTGCCATAAGTGTGAGTATTTTTTGAACCAGTGGTTAAGATGATCTGCTAAAAATGTGTGTACTAAAACTCTGCAATCCCAAATTGAATTTGGGAAAGCCTGATATACTTATAGGCACATTTAAAGGAAAGCATTATTTAAAGTTAAAAATAAAAAGTTAGAAAAGTGGCTCGTTTGGATTTCATCAGACCTTGCCTGGTGAAACTGAGCAGATCCATCAGTTCAAGTAAAACAAAACAAAACAAACAAAAAAAACACCACAGCTGAAGTTACAAGGATGTTAAACAGAGGTTATGTCATGATACTCTTAATGGAGACCAAGTCACGCTTTCCCTCCTTAATGACTCTTCGACTGATCTCTGTCTGCATCTCTGGTTTCTATTGGTCAAGAATAAACCAAATGAGCTTCAAACATTCTTGCCGTGTTCTCATACACGTACACTGAGACCTGCATTCATCACCTCTCCATGCACCATTACTCCCAGTGATGGGAGGAAAGAAACAACACTTTCATTAGCAGATCTGCTCCACTGAGGTGTGGAATGTCCTGTGGGTTTCCAACAACAATGACAGAGAAAGCCGGCCTTCATGCAGCTATTGTTGTCCTCAACAAGCTCACTTAGTGTAATGGGCAAGGCTGAGCCCGCTCTTCAAAAGAAGAGGGGCACCGTGCAAGAATAAGAGCAGTCATGCTTAGCAAGATTAGAGATTTGAGCAAAGAAAGTATAATTCATTTAAGTTTGAAAATAATGGGATCAATGGGCTTAATTTATAGTGGAAGGCAAACCCAAAATGGACACATCACTTGTATACAAAAAACATCCTATTTTTAAATGAAATGCATTTTAGGGAATTTTTTTTTTTGTATTTACAGTCCTCTTGCTAAACAAAGCATCTATCTAAACTGCATGGTGAAGATATAAAATGCTAAATATAAAATTGTGAAGCCTAATATTACCTCAAAAATCCTCATAACTATATTTCGATACAATACCAGAACAGCTGCTATTATTTTCCAGGGTGGAAATAAGAAACAAAGACCAGGAACTGGAGAGAGGTGTCTAATAATTTGTATAATGACCACATATCATTGTTTGAACTATCATTGTTTCCCTTTACCAGATAACACAAGAAGCCAACCTTTCACCACCTTGATACATGATATACTTTCTTTCCATTTGTCTTTCCTTTTCCTCTAAGTTATATTTCATGCCAGATACAAATGGCCAGTGAAAACATTACAGAGACTATTACAGACCGTAAATATACGTCTCTAGTTGTAGCCTGATTAAATAGCACCTTCAGTCAAGAACGGCAGCTGAGGCGGCTGTATTGTTTCACCAAGAGTGTATCTCACTCATCACACCCCATCTGGAAGTCTTACAGTTGAGTTGAGCTAAAAGGCTTTAAATGGAATTGCCCTTTTCAACTAGATGGTAAAACTGTGAGTGAAACAAAAAAATGTTTACTGAAATATTAAGACGGCTGCTTCCAAGCCAGCGGGGTTAAAGCGCCCCTCAAGCTGCTGTTGATTAGATTGAAACTGAGTGTGGAAATTATGGAGTGCCAAGCTGTGTGCTGTGCTGGTGCAGTGTCAGAGCAGGGGTTGTGTCTGGGACAGAAGAATTCATTGCTGAGCCTTCTGGAGGCTTTGTGAACCTAATTCAATGAAAGCTGTGATGAAGAGAGTTTTGTTTTCTTTATGGTCCCGTTGACAAACCCAATTTCAGCCACCCACTGTGTTTAAACAACAAAATAAGTTATTGTCAGCGCTTTCCAAAACACACCAGTATGACCGTTATGAAAATGATTCATGATGATCTGCTTACCTCGTTGAGGTTAATAAACTCGTTTTCAAGGTCTGGCACATTGTACACTTTACCACAAGCTAAATTAACCAGTGCCTTATGCCATTGTTGTTCTGCTGATGACTGTCTCAGCAAAACTGCAAACTTGTTTAAAATAACAAAGGAGTAGTTTCATGTGCCAGAAATGTGACAAGTGTAAGAGGAGCTGTGAAAATTTACTTCAGGCTTATTTTGTAATCCCAGAAAAGAAATCTGCACTGCTAGCAATTGTTAATGCTACACGCTTATTGGGAAATAAACACTGCCATGGAAAACAGATTTTCATTGGACTGCCTGTGCAAACAAGTAACAAAAATCATGTAACATTAGATTTGACTGATTACATTTTATGCTCTATGATTGTTAACATCCCCCACATCCTCTAAGACTCAGGAGAACGTTAATAAAAGTGCTGCTGGGTGGTTTGGGTGGTGACTTACAATCTGAGGGACTTTAAAATAACAACACTTTAAGCTTCTGGGTGTTAGGGTAAACGGCCAAGCATAATCCCCTTGACTTCCAAACAGCATTAGCAGAAATTCCTCAATAATTTGCAACATGATTTCATAGTGACTGCTGTCTTTGAGAGATGTTTGTAGAGCTGAAAGGGTCAGCGAAGGGCACAGACAGACAGACAGGCGGACAAGGAGACTTAAGAGTGCTGGTTTGAAGAACAAGGCACCTTTTTTTCTGGTGATTTCAGGCTTGAGTCATTAGGATCCATTTTTCTTTAATAACAAAAGATGTGGTAAAGCACAACTGAATGTTTGTACAGCTGATTACTAACACCACACCTTTCTGCATTCGAATAAGCTATGGGGAAAAAACTCAAAAGAGAAAACTACAGGCCTCTGTTGTCACAAAACATGAATCTGAACTACACATCTGGTCTTTGTCTTTTGTATTAAACATCTTAGCTTCTTGAGCTGACACGTTTCAAGAGATTTGAGGGTTTAGCACAGCAGATCTGACATTGAGTTTATGGGAACCAACCTAAAGAGTCTAAAGGGTTGTCTACACCCACAAGCTTTGTAATGTAGCATGGATGTACCATTCAGACTGCAGACATAGCCATGGTACAGTAAGCAGAATGATAAGGTGATTAATCATCCAGCTTTCTCAGTGCAAACTGTGACTAGTTAAATCTGCTAATAAATTCTACCTATATTTTCCCTTTATGTAAAGTAAGTTAAGAGAAAGCTCATGCACTATCACCCTACAGCAGTATTGCGGGTGATAAGTGTAAGGCTAAAACAAGGAAAATAAACACAAACTGTTGTAAAGATCAAAATGAGTCACAGTGAGGAGAGTCAGAGCGTGTCTCACACACCCAGACGATGAAACTGAAGTAAAGAGATATCTTACAACATTGAAGATTTGTAAATGGTTCCACTTCCTAAAGGTAGATAAACAGCACAGACCTATCCATTGCAGGTGAAATGTGCCAGTAGGGAAACATTTTTCAAAAACAGCACTACTTCAGCTTTATGCAGATTTACACACGCGACCACAAATACTGAACTGGTTCCACAACGCAGCAGAGCCTCCCACGAGCCTAATAAGCACAAGTTTTTAAAAAGAGTTGGTTGTGGAAAGTGTAAAATTACTGATTCAAAAATACAGTATATAATAGTTAAGAAACATAACTATGTGTACAGTTAAGCTTAATTATTTTCTTATATATTCAATTTGTTCATTAAACATGAAACTAAAACACAATCTTTCTCTAACCTTAACTAAAGTGCTTTCTTTGCCTAAACCTAAACACACACATGAATCTTCAGGCTCTGTGGTCTGTCAGTCCTGTGCATTATACCCCCACCATCAACCCCAACCACCTCCTTGTGACTCACTTCCAATTGCATAGAGAGGGAGACTGGGCTAATCATCATCCCTGACGATGCAATTTCTTCCTTGTGAACGTCTGCTCTGGCACATACATAGATTAGATAGTTTTCTGCTAATGCTGTTGAGATTTAAAGCTCAGGTCATTTCACATTGTCCCACTGGAATCTTGAGTATGCATGGTGGTAATTTTTCAAACAGAATCAATGCCGAATCATTGCAGGATAGTGCACTGATAGTGCCTTGATAGAGTCTAGTTAAAAGTAAGTTGATCCCGCACCTCACAGAACAGCTTCAACTAAGGCATGCTGGGTTCCTTGCATGAACTGTTGCTTAAGGTCTTTCCACTGCCTTTCTTTAGGAGATAAAGTCAGGGCTTTGACTCTGCCATTCCAAAACATTACATTTATATGCTTTAACCATTCTTTGTACGATGTTAGGTATTGCAAGAAAGGCTTTCAGTATGGTAGGCACTACGCTCAGTTCCTTGTGACCACAAGAACTACTACTTCCATCTCCCTCTCCATCTTTCTGTACCATTCTGAGGTGTATGTTTCCAGTAAGCAGTTACTGTCCTGCCAACCTGCCCAGTGTTTTGTCTGCTCCTTGTTGTTGCTCTGATTTTCTCCACCCACTCACCACAACTGTTGATACAGATGGCTGCCCACCATGACACCGGTTCTGTTGAAGGTTTATTTTTTTACAAGGGAGGTTTTCGTCTTCAATGTCACCTAACGCTGGCTCAAGATAGATTTGTTGGGTTTTTTGTATATGTAACTCTATATAGTTGTATATGTTTTCCACACAGTTCTGTTAAACTCAACTGAACAGAAAGGCAGTGCCTCTCAGACTCACGCCTAATTGTCATCCCACTGACTGAGGGCTTGGGTGAAAATCTGCTCATGTTTTAGGTCATATTTAACCAGAAAAAAGAGACATTTCTAAAGGGTTTGCAAACTTAAAAGACCACTGTATACCTGAGCTCTGTGCACTTACTAGTTTCACAACTCACCTGGGAGAAGTTGAGTCCATTGAGCGGATGGCACTGTTCTTCCACCTTCTCGACAGCCCCCGTCTTCTTCCTCATCCTCTCCGCCTCTTGGGCCAGGTACAAATCCAGAACTGGTACCCCTCGTGTCTTAATATCTGCCTCAGTTAACGAGTTGACCATCAGCATCACCCAAACTGGCCGCTTTCTCTCCCAGTTCCCAGCAATGGCATTAAAGAGGTAATCTGCATAAAGTCCCTTCCCTCTCTGATCTGGGGTCATCCACGAAGGCATCATGAGTTTTACATACTCAAGGTGTCTTTTAAGTCTCCGATAGATGTCTCTGGGTAGAACGTCCTGCAGGTTCTCACCCTGAGGAAGGAGCTGGCAACTGGTTAGGGCTGAAATGGTGTAAGGGTCTGTCAGGTCCAGCTCAAAGTAGACAATGTTGCTTTCCTGGAAGGCCTGTTTGGAGTTTTCAGGGATGAAGTCCCAAACACGTGTGTAGGGAACGTGGATTGTACCATAGAAATATGAGGGTGGGTCCCGTTTGATCGTCCACAGGAAGGAGTTTAGGTCAGTTTGCTGGGTGACAAATTAAAAAAATAACAGTTATTTTCATTACTAATAATTTTTCTCATCAATCTACAGTTTAATTGTGTAGTATATAATAGAAATGGCATATTATAGAGCATATAAACTCAATGACATCTACTTACAAGGCTAAAACACTAAAACTGACTGAATTAATGCTAAACATAAGCACATATATAAAGAAACAAAACAGAGAGAATAATGGTGAAGTTCTAGCAAAGAAGCCAAATCTTTTATCAATCTGCACTTTTAATGTAAAGTTTTACATTTTTTACTTTTAATGTAAACTGGACCTGTCTGACACCAACAAGCAAAACCATTACTTTGTCTGTGACAGACTGTTTATTAGACAGACTGTTAACAGACTGATAATGACTTATTAACAGGCCACTTAGGACCCAGGTGTCAAACCAACAATATACATGTCAACAACTGTTTGATTGTGAGCTGGTGACCACAGTGTTTATGATTAATCTGACTGGAAATTGTCTGTGTCACTTCAACAATTATGACTAATAAGTTAATAAGTGAAAAAAATAAATACTAAAAGTTATCAAATAAAAGGGTTGTTAAGTAATTTTACTTGGTTTGGCTTTTCCTTCAGATACACACATCTGTTTGTACAGTATTTAAGGACAAGCATGTTTACACAGTGCCAATACACAAAGCTGGTGCTGGACCAATTAGCTGGTTCATCAGATTAGTCAATCAACAGAAAGGTTCATCAGTATAAAGGAGTCTCATTTTGACATAAAAAAGAATCTCAAAAACTGAGAAGTTGATCCAAAACTTTGCCCTCACAAAAAAAATATGTAATGCTCCCAAATAAATAGTGTCCAAAATCATATGTAGATATGACATTTGCATTCACACTGTGTAAAAGTCATTCATTTTTGTTTCCCAGTAACTTACCTTCCTGTTTAACTCGCAGCTGGCGGAGTCCTTCAGCCTCCACTGATCCGCTCGGACCAGCAGCAACAGACAGGACTGAATGAATGCGCTCCAAGTGCCCCGCATCGTAGCTCTCTCCAAAGTGTGCACGGTCGCCTGACTGCTTCACAACGTGTTACACGAAGTGTTCTCCTTCAGAAATCATGGTTCTATTTCCACAGCCCCGACTCCATGCGGTCACGTAAAATGAGTTGACAAGTATCCGACAATCCGCCGGACAGAGTCATGCTGGCTTGAGCGTGGACATGGACGCGCTGCTGCAGTTTCACGTGTGTCTGAGAGAGAGAGGTGGTCATTGGAGTTTTTACAGGGTCACATCATCATCTGACTGCTGGCCAGGCTGCTTTCCCCACACCTCCCCCTCTGCATTGCCCACTACGCGATGTTTTGCCGAGTGTGCGCGAGTTTCTCCAAAAGTTTGGGGCCCGGAGGCCAAAATAAACCAGAAGGTCCACGCCTCGTCAAGGCACCTGAATCCAGAACAGAATAAAAGACAGGACTGGGCTGAGTTCCTAGTTGTTTGCTTGGTTAAGGTAAGAGTTGGACTTTCCAAGGAAGAGTCACCCCACTTCGCCAAGTCACTTTTTCTGCAACTCTCTCTCTCCCTCTCTCCACGGAGCCTGTGTGTGTGCGAGCATCTCTGTCAGACAGCTCCACTCCACATACCCCCTAGGTTGCCTCCATACTCCTCCCTCCTCTGCATCTCCCTCTCTCTCTCTCTCTCTCTCACTCTCACACACACCAGTAATCTGATTAAAATTCACCCCAATCGCGACACTTGAACTCATATATATAACTCATGTCAACTGAAGGAGTTTACGCCTGTAGGCCATTAAGAATCATGCAATAAACACTGTCAATATTTCCCCAATAACTGACTAATAGCCAGAGTAATAGTCTGTATTCTTAAACCCACAGCAGGCAGCAGACTGATGAGGACCCTGCTGTCACACCGCAGGAGGCCTACAGGCCATGGAGGGTGCCAGTGGAGATGCCGCGGATAGATTATCATACCGCGGTAGTTAATGTCTTACAAACCGGAGGCATTAACATGAGAAAGGTCGCAATAACAGCGCTTTGCTCTGCATGGCTGCCGAGCACAGACATGGAAATCATAGAACATCACCTGTTAATGAGGCTCGGCAGACATCACGCAGCAGCATGAGACAAACTGAGTCGCCTTATGTTAAATATGTAGCCTGTTTCCCTGATGGTGTGATTGTATGTAGATACATATGCATGACCCCAAAAGTTATAAATATTAAGCCTATGGTAGAATCATTTCAAGGCTTCTTCCTGAAGACAGTATAACCAGCCAATAAGAGGCACAGATCTGGAGCGCCTCAGACGTGAAACTGACTGGCTCATCCGGTGAATCTATCCAGGAAGCTGATCTATGCGCTTTGATTCTATGCTGGTCGATGCTCGTTCACACGGGGCAGCCAGCACATGTTGATTTTGTCAGATGTCTGTGTAAACACAAAGCGGTTTGTTGACGTGGAGAACAACTTCGGCTTCAGACGTGTTGGCTGCTGTTTGGAGACAAACACAACTGACTGGGATAATGATGATGACACCGGGCTGCTTCTCGCTTCAGTGTTTTGGGTGTAAATGTGAAGGACGTGATTTAGTCTACTCAGTTTAAACCTGAAATTAAATTTAAAGGGGTAAACGCAGAAACTGTATATTTTCTACACATATTCCACAGTCTGTTCATTTGAGCGTGATATGGACTGACACCTGTATGTAAGCCAGTTCTGCCACACTGCCAAACTTTGCCAAGGCCTGTTAAAGCTCCTCCTAGTGGAGAAAATGATTGTTACCACCTGTGTGATCTAGCCAGTTTCTCTCTGTTTAGTTCAGCTGTAAATCTGTATCTGCGCTGTGCTTTGGCAACATCAGATTAATTCAGAGCCAATTTGTCATTTTTCTAAAAGTGTAAGAGTAAGAGGAGGCAGAAAGATGAAAGTGAGGATGATGAGAAAAGACGGAGAAGAGGCAGCTATACTGACCTCGTGAAAAGCGAGTGATGTTTCTCCAACATCCACTCATCCACAGACCTCAGGGTCTGGCTGATCTGCCTCACTGATTTTTATTGTCTTACACGATTGGCTGATCTGTCCACACTGGCATCAGAAATATTTCTTTTAAGTATTCGCATCATTCAAATTCAACATTTTAACCTTCCTCTGTTTTCACAGTCTGTTTCATTTCTGGAAAAATATTAAGCGCACTTGTGCACAAAAGACACAATTATGTATGTATGATGTAATAGTAATATGAGATAGGATGATAGGTGTGCTCTTAAAAAAAACAAGGCTATTCCTAAAGAAATGCACTGAAATGCAGCATCAAAATGTGCGTCCTTATGGATCTCACTTCAGGTTTGTGCCACTCAGGGTAAAGCAGTTTCCTGCCGTCTCTTTGAAGCACAGAAGAAACTACAGAACTACAGAACACTGGCTTGTGGATAGAAAATTCAACGTGATACTACAAACATGTGGCCCTTTCTTTAACTTTAAGTGTTTTAAGATTCAGAGCATTTGTCTAATCATCTTTTTGTCTGAGGAATGAAGAAAGTGTCAATCATTTTTCTATTTTCTTCAGTGTGGATGGTGCTGATGACAGATCATAAAGAAAGTGACAAAAAATAGTAGCCAATCATGGCTCTGTGTGAATAGGCTGAAGGATGACCCAGTGGTGTGTGTGTGTTTATATATATACATATACATACACACACACACACACACTGCTGCTTCCTCTGTAATGTCTGAAAAAGCTGGAAACGTCATTTACAAATAAGCATCTCTGAGAAATCCCCACTACACACATGCACAAACACACACACACCTGTTTTATATTTCCATTATAGCCCACAGAGGATGTTCTATACTGATACTTGCCCGACATACATCATCCTCTCTAGCTCTGTCGTATCACATATGTTTGAGGTAAGACCTGTTAACTGCTCATTCATCATTCATTGTTTTTCTGCAAACCAAAACCACATCTTTTAGATCTTCACTAAAACTAGACCCAGGATCAGGATGAAGTCTGGTAATCACGACCCCTCAGACAGTCGGGAATCTACTAAGCCGCACATCACGCTGTTCCACACCAGAGCAAAATGTCTTTTTAGCCATAACATCATACAACAAAACTTTTTTCTTTGTTGAAGAAGTTATGTCAGTATTATTTAGATTTTTATTTTAGTTTTTAGGTTAAACCAGCATTTCACAATATTGTGCAAATTATCCTTTCATGTTGTTAATACACAGTAAAAACCCGTAGATAAAAAATCCTGCTTTTATTATACATTTCCTCATTTGTCTGCTTTTGTATTTTGACTGAGTGCATTACTCTGCATATGCTTTGTAATGAACCATGAAACTTGCTCAAACCATGTACATAATAATGGAAAACTTCAACATAAAAGTGATTCATATTCTCTAGCTCTGTTATTTAATGACAGGCGGTCTGTCTGAAGCTTGTAACGGACTTCAGTGACCTCCTGTCAATACTGATACCACCATCTGTACATTTCCACTTTAAAGTGACTGTGTTTGTGAAGATCAAACAAGTGGAATCTTCTAAGGGATCCCAAGCAAACTGATTCAGCCTCTTCAGAGAAATCTTCAAAAGGATTTCACAATATGGAAATGGTCACATATGTTTTGTTTTATAAAGACGGGGAGGTGAAGTATTTGATCCTGTCAAATGAACCATAAAATTATAATAGTAAATATTTATCGGTTTAACAGCACATCTGGGTGATTTTTAATAGTTTTTAATAAAGTCCTAACACAATAGCAGTTATTTATTGATTAGGCTGAATGAGCGCTGGCAAGTGATCCCACGTTGCCTATAATTTACAATAATTTTATGTGTCTGTTTTATGTGCCTGCATGCACACCAAGTTTACAGCATGCATAGAGAAGAGAAGGGAAGAAAAGGCATACTGTATAAACTGTGCAACCATTCCAGTAATTGTGTGAGTGACTCAGTCCATTTACAGATGGTCAGTCATATTTGACCATGGTCTACTTTCCTCACAGCACATTAAACTCTAATTGAAAAGACTTGGCAAAAGTATCTGAAACTCTACATAAATGAGTTTTACTGTCTGTGTGTGCAACAGCATGATTGTCATATTTACACTGTCTGGTCGAAGAGGTCAAGTCAAGACTCAGTCAGATACAGTCGGTGGCCACAAGTAAGACATCTACTTACTCATGGTCAAGCCATGAAAACTGTAATCAGAGGTCTATAAAGTACACAAACTCAAAACTCAAGTAAAAGTGTAAGTATTTGCCTTGGGAAACACTACACTACAAGTAGAAATACCCTATTATTTGTATTCTACGAAAAGTACATTATCTACATTTTACTTAAAGTACAAAAGTAAAAGTACTCCACTAAGAATTTCATGCTGTAGATAAGTAATAGTAGTCTGGTCCAGTTTAATTTGATAAATTGTCAAAGGTGAGAGTTATGGCAGAAATGTGTTGTTACCTCATAGTTTTCATTTTAAAAGAGGAATATTAGAAATATTAATAACATATACATTTTTGATTATTTGTGTGCGATGTTGGTTTTTTTTGCAGCTTCGGATCTTAAGAGCAACCTGTCTGTTATCCAGCCTTTTTTTTTTTTTTTTTTACTA
>OMLM01001776.1:66284-78536 GCA_900302695.1 Helostoma temminkii | reverse complement strand
AGCGCCCAGTGTGACTCACTCTGGCTCCAACACCGTAGAGATCACTCAGACGTTTATCCCTCTAGTCTGCTTTTGCTTCTGTGTGTGAGTGTGAGTGTGTGTGTGTGTGTGTGTGTGTGTGTGTATTACTGTGCAATATCTGCTACACCTGAACTTGAACCCATTGGAATGTGTTAGTAAATGTACGAAAGGCTTCAGTGGTAACTCTGCAGCCTCTTTAGAACAAATCACCACAAGAAAAACATTGCAATCATCAAATACTGTAATTTGTGGGAAGTAGAATAAAGTTGTTTCTTTAAATGATGTAGTGACCGTGCATTTTTTTTTATATTTATATGTTTAGAGTACTTTGTATGATTTCTGAAACAATATTGAAAAACAGTTTTAAAAATACCTGTTAGGTTTTTATCCTAGCTGAATTCAGCAACCAGTGATTAACATTATGACCTGGATGTATCTAATACACGAGGGACACAAACTAGTGCTGGAGAACCACCTGATAATTGAGAATTAAAGGTCGATAGGAGTTGTAACCAAATGTTCTGTTTACATTTATTATTAAGGAGAAATTATGCTTCTACATACTGAACAAAAGTAAATATACTGTATGTGAGTTACATTGACATATGTGTTTCTATTATACTTGTACAACAGACATACGTGTCCACTAGGGGTATCAGCATATCACTATATAATCAAAAACACATAGAGTGCAATACACTTTTTAAATCTTGTTATTTAGCAGTGCTGGTTAGAAGGGTCATACAAATGTCTACATTTCCAAACACTGTCTCTGAGCCCACTGTTCTGCCTTCTTCTCTTAGGAACATGTATGTGATATCAAGTAAAAAGTTAAAATGTAAGTCAAACTGTAAAAAGGGGGTAACTTGTATTATGAAGTATGGGCTTTGATTGTCTAGGGTGGACAAATGTGAAAAGAATATATTTTCATGTTCTTTTCGTGCTATCCCACTTGGCCTGCATGTTAGTCTTTTATAAACTGCAGCCTCTTTTACACAGCGAATGTCAATCAGACTGTTTCCTTAAAACTCTTTTCCTTTCTCATTGCTCACAGAGGTCAATGCAAAACAAAGAGCCGCTCTGACTTCTTCTTACTCTCTGACTGTGTCAACAAGTTAGAGCATGAGGTTTCAGTTTTCCCTGGTGCACTTCTCACCTGTGTCCCAGTGAAGTCATGCCAAAAATGATAATGTAAAAGTAGAGAGGTTGCCTGTGTGTTGGCTGACATTGAAAGTGCTTTATGTGTGTTATTAGATGGTGTTTTATGTGCATGTGCGTGTTAAAATCGCAGGTCAGGTATCCGTCAGGCTTCAATCCAAAAGCGCTGAAACACCACCTGATCCGTGTGTGTCTGATTGCAAAGTGTCTGTTGGAGTGTAAGCATCAATGAGAGCTTTGTGATATCAGGCCTCCGCCACCTCCCTCATCATCAGTGTGATTGAAATGTAAATCGAAAGTGTCATAAAGCCTATATTGTTAGCCAAACGCTAAGTTATGAGGAAATAATAACAGGCTCTTTCATTAGGGAAATGACAGCTCTCATTTGCTCTGATTTTTCTCCTGGTGGAATTTTTCCATAATTATTTCAATATTGAGAGTCAAAAAAAGAAAAAAAAAAACATCTGGGATCAATGACTGCATTTTCTTTGAATATTAAAAACAATGTTCTTACTCAAACAATATACTGGACCAACATTGTTCTATAAAACGGGTGCGCTGGACAATCTTTGCACTTACTATTTTATCACCTAACTGACAAATATTAGGGTGTCCAGTGTTCATGTTTTTATAAAAGTGCATTCTGGAGTATTTTAGAACAAAAAGACCATTCACTCTGCATTAAAACCAAATAAAGTAAAATTCTCATAAACTCTGATGCTGTACAGATCTTACCGGCATGTCCAGGACATATTCTTAAGATTTATTCAGATTTTGTTTAAGATGAACTAATCTCTATGTCAGTTAAATCTGACATAGAGATTAAGAATAAATAAATACTGTATCAGGTAAAAGCAGAGGGATTGAAGACGTTTGTCTGGACCACAGGAGAGGAATCGAGTCAGTGCTGCTAGTTGTCTACTCTGTTCGTAATATCCATGACTCACTGTCTGTCTGTGGTGTTATTTTCTCATCGACTTTCCTTGACCTCATTTTTTTTTTCTCTGATTCTTTGAAGTTGAAATACAGATGACAAAATGGCACAAACTGGTAGAGGAACATAATCAGTAAAATCCAGTGAAAATTTGAGGTGGAGATTTGTTTCCAGAACAACTGACAAACTTCTGTGCAACTGTTTAACTATGTAAACAACATCCCAGACAGCCAATGTGAAGCAGTGACAAAATGAAGGACTTATTGTAACTCACTCAACCTACAGTAATTTGTTTTTGATATCTAATTAGGGTCAAATTAACCATAAGCATCTATATCACTTCAAAAGTCATATCGACACTGAACTGTAACCATCATCTCTCCTTTCACTAAGGCCTATCTTGACAGACGTGAGTAACCAGAGAAGTTGGACCTCTGCTGTGACATGTCAGGAGGAAGCACCCAGAGGCTGAGGTTAGAGAGACAAAGAGGCAGCTCTAAGGAATGAAGAATGGGACACTGATACAGGGAAGTTCCTGTGTCCGCAGCCTCAAGGGGCAACCAGACTTTGTTTCCCAGGCTGGGAAGTCTGTTTGTGCGAATCATTTCAGAAGTACATAACAAAAATCAAATAGCCTACGTTACAAAATGTGCCTTCCTAGGTGGTCCTCTCTATCCCCAAGTATGATGCATTTTGTTTGGAGTATCTGCTCTTCTTCGGTAAATTTAGACCTAAGTTTAAACATTACCAGTTGGAATCAAGTCAGCTTGAGAATCTTCTATTCCTGTAAGGGAAATTATTTTTGCCCTCTTTATGGATGTGTTGAGTTATGATATGTCAACACTGACATATCATCATCTTTGAGAGTTGGCTCTGTTATCCTGAAAATATTTTATTTTTTTAATTTACCCATCAAGTTTGTGGCAAATTTATCATTTGTGCACACAATTTATTATAGTGTTTGTGTCCACTTACGAAACAAATCACAAGAATCATCCCAGGATACGCATGGCACCTCATAGCATGACATAAGTTAAGAAAGTTCATACCGTCATCAAACGATTACATTTGAAAACAGACAAGCAGACAGTTTTATACAAGCTTTATTTACAACGTCATTTCCAAGTTTTGCAGTGTAGGAAGCACATAATCGTCGGTTTTCTCATTCTCAAATGACCACACTTCCTCTACCACTGTCACATAAACTATGTACATAGTGTGTTTGTACAAGCAATATAAAACTTGGCAAATGGAAGGTTATTTGCTACTTCAATAAAATGAGTAAAAAATACTGCAACACTGCACGCGTCAACTGGTAACAGCCGTGTGGTTGTTGTGTTTCGATACACTCTCAAAGTGCAGTTAGCACTAGGGAAGTAACACAAGTAACTCTAGAGAATACTGGGTACTAATTTCAGCTTAGGAGCAATTAATACACCACATTATGAATAAATTTTGAAAATAGTCATCCTCATTAACAAATGTGAATAAAAGAATGACTTCGTACTTTGAACGATAGATCAATGTGCAATTCTTTCCTTCTCTTTTGAGAAGACTGAATGACATTGACAGGACCCGGCAATAGTTATATTCCAGTAACTGCCTTGTGACAATTTTTCCTCCAGAATCTCATTATTTGCATCAAAGTAAAAATATAAACAGACATAAAGAAAATGCAGTGGTTGACTTGATGGAGGATAAAAGGGGATATCACTATCTACTTTCTCTTCAGGAAAATATTAAATAAAAAATGTTCCCCCCCATCCCTGACATAAATTTCAACAGGTCAACCACACAATGGATGTGCTCCATTATATACAGACATCTTACCAAACTAGCGACTTGTGGGAAGGACGGTAAAAAGAGCTCTGTGCAACTGGAGTCACAGCTCAAACTGTGGAAGTTAATGGTTTACAAAACAGAAACAACTAGACAAAGGATGCCACTTCCTCACTAACAGAATTTATATTACAAATGGTACTTTATTACCAACATCTGGAACTGAATTCATCCGTGATTGAAGATACTTTACCTACATCCGTGCTAACATCATGTTAATACCGTTGAAAATGGATCAACAACAGCGAATAAACCCTTGTGTCATTAACAAGGCCACAGTTGTTTCTGTCACTTTAAACAGTGGAAAATATCATTTGTAGGGTCACAGTAAGGAAACCAGTCACAAAATAAAACCATGACCTGTGCTTCTTTTGCTAATCAGACCACATTCATTTCGAAACATACTTTTCTTAGCACTTTTTTTTCTAAGAAATTCCTCTTCCTGAAAAGCCTGGAGGTAAATGTAACCTTGCACTGTTTTCTCCTTTACACTGATCCTGGCTGACGCAATCAATATAACAACCTTAGTGTCATTCTCATTGTGTTGACACAAACACTGTTGCAAGCCTTCTCCTCCTTTTGTTGCATAAGACAAGTATTTAATAGTAGTTGGATGCTGTGTGGAAACGTCAAGTCAACTGTAACAGTATAAGTGGTGATGATATAATACTACTAATGTAAAAAAAAAAAAAAAAAAGGTAACAACACTGATGTACAAGCGGCAAAAGAATAAATAAGCCATTACAATAAAAATGCACAACATGAATTAAGGTTACACGATAAAAAAAACAGGTTAAAAACAGAAAAAAAGCCCTCGTTAAGCCTACTGCAACTAGAAAATGTTTCCGGTCAAAAATGTAACAAGAAAAATATTTAAACCCATTTTACACATTTTGCCTCTAAATGATATTAAATAATGCAATTAAATTGCACATAGTCTTTGAGGCAAGGGGTCTTTAGAAAGTATTTTTAATACTAAAACATATTTTAAACAAAGGCACTGAATTGGAAGATTCGTTCATCTCTCTCGTTTGAGTTTTGAATGTATTTATGCACATCATGTACATATATCCTCAGGTTCAGGTGTTCCTCACCTCTCTTTGTCAACATACTTCGAAACACTCTGGAAATAAAATATAAATAAAACATGTACTCCAATAAAAGTGAGAACAGTATGTCTCTTTTCCATTGTGGCTTACTGGATGTTCCAGCAGTTAGGTTGTATCTGGCTTCTATCTGGCTAAATGAATGTGCTACACATTAGCCTAGGTGAACCAATGTACAGTTCCATATTTATATATTTTTTAAATAGTATGATGGTTGTATCAAATTAGCATTTGTGTTTATGGTAAAGTGTATTAAACGTGATGTACATAGTGGCTAAGATACTAACTAAATACAACATAACTAATATCAAGTAGCTGTAAGTAAGCTTAAGGAGGGCTTCTGTCCTGTACAAATGCATATTTGTAACAATGTTTAAAATACTTATTTTGTCATCCTATGCTCCTGCTGCAAAAACAAAAACAAAAACAAAAACATGCAGAGTAAGACTGTAGTGCCTCTTAAGCTCCCTGTTAGTCTAAAACTTGCTTTACTCAATAATACTTGAGGTAAAAACATCTAAGATGCCATCTAGAAACACGTTCAGAAGAGGCTGGGCAGAACCATCGCCAGAGATAAACACATAAAATGGGAGCTGACTCTGTTTGTGTTATGGAGACTGATTTGCTGGCTACACCTCTCAAATATTTCTCTCTCTCTCACACTGACGCCAACTCTCTCCTATCTATGTAAATAAAAACAGAAAGAAATGTGTCATTGAGGTATCTTGAAACAGCCACCCAAAATCAAGTTGTACACATGGACTATAGAATAGGACTATTATCTACTATACTGCAATGTTCTGCCCCGTTCTAGTTTGTAACATACTGCAGGTTGAATAGTAACACATTTGATGCGTGTGGAAGCACAAGCAGGCATGGAGGAATGAAGGAAAGGAGATGGACAGGATAACAAAGAGCAGGAGAATAAGAGGATTAAGGAGTTGGAAGGGAAGAAAGGAGTTTAATTGGGGGAAGGTGGGCGAGGGTTATCTTTTTCCGAGCCAATTCCTCCTCAGGCTTGTCTGGAGGTTACAATGCATGACACCGCAGATGGTTGTTAGTGCTCATGCTGCTGTGGGTGTGCTGGTTATTTGCAGGTTTGAGCCAATGCAAAGTCATGCAAACAGTAGCCAGACAGGTAGTTCATGCATCGAGGGGCTCAGCCTAGGCCCAGCCACACCAGGCTTAGTCAGTTCATTGGTGTGTCAGTCATGCAGTGACATTGCTGTTGAAGGAGGAGAAAAAGAGATAACAGTCAGATGACCGGGCCTGTTAGCCGAAAATTCTGACCCTGATCGAAACAAACCGCGTCATAACAAGGTTCACTGAAAAGCTAAAGATCCATGATGTTATTTAGGTATCATTCACGGCTTGCCTTAAAAACAATGACAATCAACGGAACGGAACAAAATGGATTAAAGAAAGTCTGCAAAAAGCACATAATTTTAGTATTCCTTTTTAAGGTGACAAGGGCACCGCTGTAACATTTCTCAACACACCTTTTAACGCTCTTTGAAACAACTTTTCACTAATCCACTGATTTAAAAATGACATAGCAAGAAAGTCTGCTTTAGTGACATATACTGAATAGTCTCCTTGGTGTGTAGTGTGGGAAGGGAAACCTGCAGTATTGCAAAGATAAATTGACCAACTACAGTAGTCCATACAGTACATGTAGATTTAAAAAACCATGGCACATAGGGTGTTGTCTGGGACATCTGGGTGGATGCTGGTAAAAACATGAGCCAATGCATTTCCCACTTAGCTTGACAGTGACTCCTTAAAAAACATAATCGGTTTACACAATTACGTAGCACATTCACCTCCAACATTTAACCAACAGTGGACTGCAACAGCTTCCGTTTTTCTTTTTTTGCAGAAAAATACCATTTACAATTATTGCTCTAAATTTAATTTAGTTTCCAAACCACTCAGTCCTATTAGAGCTCATTCACTTAGTAAGCACAATGAACACCTGCATGTCGTTACTATACAGCTTCCTATGTCTCAATGTCTTTGATGCTCTGTAACACAATGACAGTAGAGGAGCAACTTTCTGAAAATATCTGCATTTGAATAAAACAAACATTGGCACATGCAACTGAAACTTGCCGTCAACCTCCTTAAAGCTACATCATAAAAGTTAAGACAAATAATGCAGGACAGAAAATATGTCAAAGTCCCTAAACAAAAAAAGTGAAACCTCAATCGTAACAGGTAGAGATGTGCATGTATACTGCATGAACAGGTAGAGCAGCTCTTCTAAACAAAAATAACAGTAATCAAAAAGATGCCATTCTTCTCTGCCTGGTGATCCAGATTACCTGCCTGGCAAAAGTTTGCCAGAGGAAGGTCAGTGGTGGAGAAGAAAGCAGAAATGTTTTAGGAGTGATTACTCAGACCCTATCAAATATGCTGGGGTGTGAAAAAGGTAGAAGCCTGTCATTACAGGACTCAGGGTAAATATGCTTAGGGAAAAAAAAAGTGGTGCAAGATTTGGGCAGTCTTGCCTGGCATCTCTACCTCATGGATCTGATCGAGAAGAAAAAAAAAGATACATCAATAGGCAGAATGCAGGAAAACAAGAACTTCCATTAGAAATGAATGGAAATAACATGCCTCAAAAAAGGCATATGAACTGTATATAAGTTCAGGGGATTTTTAAGGTAGCTTGTCACAGCATTTTTCTGCCCTGCTACCATCTACCTTGCGGTAGCTTGCTGGACGTGGCCTGGATAGGAGCGACGTGTGTTGGTGGCTTGTCTCTGCCGGGCCAGGAAGGACTGACCAGAACCAGTGTTGGCAAGTCGTTCTTCAGCCGCCTTCTTCTGCATAGTCATACCCTGGAAGAAGATAAAAAAGTAGTTTCATTAATAGTCTTAATCTTACTATTATTATGTGAAGAGAGTGAGTAGATGGGTGTGACGTGTAAGACAGAGCTTATGCAGCACAAACAGAATTCTCTAGTGACACAGAGTCACTAGACAATTAGTCCACTAATCCTGATGCATGAGAAAGAGAATAAGCTTAAACACAATAACAGTGCTGATTTAACAACTCATGAACATTAACACCAACTACTGAAGTATGCGACAGAGCAAATGTTGCCTGTTAGCTTACAGAAGAGTCTATTCTGCCCTCTAGTGGTTACAATATTTTAGTGCACGACTTGTGAACAAATAAATGCAATATTTCCAAAGATGCACATTAAAAATATGTAAAAAAATATAAATAAATAATTTACACTTTAAATCATTAACAATACATAATATTTGGCATATAAAAAAGACATTAAGTTTTAAAAAAACCTATGTGTCTTACCATATTGTACCAGGCTGACACAATCAGTTTCTCCTCGTAATCTCTCTGAGTCTTTGTCTTGTCCATCTCTTTCTGTTTGAAAACACCACAGAAAATATTACATGTATGAAAGCTTTACTTTAGTTACATTCTGTTGTTCACATATTTCCATCATGTTTGATTTGCTTTCTCCTAAACTGATTATTAATTGCAAGACTGATTACCTCCAGTGAGTGTAACATCCGCTCCTTCTCCTGGAGCTGGTTCTTCAGAGCCTGGACCTCTGGACCTGAACCTTGGTTCTGCTTGGGATCCAGGGTCCGAATCACCTGGAGAGCAGACAAGTAATGACATCACATCATCAAGTTTTTTAGTTGACCAATATTTAAGGCAAAAATCAAAAACACCTTGCAAAATATAGTTAATCTACCAATTCTTTAAAAAAAACAAATATATAAAAAAAACAACAAAAACAAACTACACTCACACTCTTGGCTTTTTCCAGATATTTCTTGTATCTCTCCTCCATCTGTTTCATATCATCATCTTTCTTCTTCAAGGCCTCTTCCAGCTCCTCCACTCGTTGGACTGAGAGGGAACAACATAAAAGTTGATCATTCTTAGCTATAGTCTTTATGCATTTCTTTTTCAATCGAATATTGGTGTTAGTTGCATATCTGTGCTGTAAGATTAATTTATAAAAAAAATTTAAAATGACTAAAAAAAATACACTATAAGGTACTTGGCCACATCTGAAAGGATAATGGTATGGGGCTGTTTATCAGGGTTTGGGCTAGTAGGCCCCTTATCTGCAGTGAAGAGCAATTTTAGTGCTCCACCACACCAAAACATGTTGGACAATCCTATGTTTCCAACTTTGTGGCAACAGTTTTGGGAACGTCCTTTTTCAAAGCAAGGACTATAAAGACAGGGTTTGATGAGTTTGGTGTGGAAGAACTTGACTGGCCCGCACAGAGTTCTGACCTCAACCGCATCAAGCACCTTTGGGAGCAAATGGAACAGAGATTATAAGCCAGGACTTCTTGTCTAACATCAGTGCCTGACCTCATAAATGATCTACGGAATGTATAACACAAATTCCCACAGAAACACCCTAACACTCTTGTGGAAAGCCTTCCAAGAAGAATGGAAGCTGTTATAGCTGTAATAGGGAACCAATTCCACATTAAAGTATATGTGCTGTAATGGTCAGGCTGCCGAATTCTTTTGTACATATAGTGTATCTTGTAAGACAGGACAATGAAGTGCACTTAAAAATTGAACAGGGCTCCAAACTCACCGTTGGTGTTGTATTTAGGCTCCATTTCATCAAGTAAAGCATTTTTCTTCAGTAACTCGTTGTTCAACTCTTGTAGTTTCTCCCTGGTTAAAAAAAACAAAAGAATTAAAAAAAGTTTTGGTCTACATTTTAATAACATTTCCTGTTAAGCACTGCAGGGTTCTTTTCAAATTAAGTTTTACATGATCTTGACATAGAAAATCTGGATCTGTAAGAAAATTACTTACATGTGCTCCTCATATTTCTTCTTCAGAATGGAAGACTGAAAAAGACAGTTGAGAATTTAGTTTTCCAATTATGCTACATTTTCATAAAACTGAAAGCATACCAACTCTGTTCGATATATACAGCTATTGCTATGATATAAAAAAAAACACTGCACATACCCTTACTAAACAACAGAGGGCAGTGTAATAAATATTTAGAAATTGTATTGCACCACATCAAAAGTCTGAACTGATACAAAGAGACCATCAGTACAGAAGCAGTGTGGACACTAGACCAGAAACAAGTGGGTGACAGCCTAATTTTCCAGGTTTTTCAGTCTCAATTTTAAAAATTACTGGTCTGGTTGCTTTCTTTTTATGCTTCTCATTCTATATTCATAACCAGTACTACTATGTTTGGTTCTATGGTGGTTTTCAGACAAATACTAGGAAGAAGATTACATGCACAAGACTGATTCTACAGGGAGAAAATATCTACATGTAATTCACGTGGACGAGGACTGATTTAAGGTGTTATTTCTAAAACAACTAGAAACTAAATCTACAGAAGCAACACTTATAGTAGCTACAGGAAAAAATTACCTGTGTGTACCAACTCAGTGTAACTAAATCTTAAAGGCCAGTAACATCTTCAACACAATGTTAAAATGCTTTATTTCAGGTAAATGCAGATAGGTAATTTAGTTTGCAAAGAGTAGTTTTGTGGATTTTTTTATTTTATTCTCTGAAAATGAGCTGTATGTATTAAAAAAACCTGGCACTTCATCAATCAGTTTACAGTGTGCAAATGTATCACACTCTGAGTTGTTACACATGTGTTTCAAGAAGTCAGACAACTAAGAAAACACCAGGTCTTAAAAGAGCAAAGTCTAGGAAATTAACTTGTGTGAATCACAGTACTTACTATAGTCTGACAGTGGGAGCATTATTTAAGAGAAAATGAACACGTTTTATTGAATCCAAGTTCTGCCAGATTTGGATGGTTTTACATCCAAGTGTTTGTCATTGTGTCTTTACCATTTTTGTATGTGATATTTAACTTACATCATCTGCTTTGGAACCCTGTTCTTGAAGACTCTTCTGCAGCTCCTCTACCTGACTCTGCTCCTCCATCAAGCGCTGATTGATTAACCTAGATTAAAAAAACAAAAAATAAATTGAAAATGCAGTTTTATCACGGCAATGAGCAAACTGCAAGCTATACAGTGAGTGATAAAACACTAGTCAGGCAGGTTTCTGTCTAAGAGGTCACTGAAATTAAAATTTACACAAAGTAACTCTTTGTAGAAAATCTATTTTGAGATTGTCGACATTACAACACAGTGAAATACATTCTTATAGTAATAGAGTAATATAGTAATAGAATATGGCTCCTAAGCCTCCATGAACATTTCTATGGTAATACAGTTAGGCTGCACATTTCTGGGCTTTTTGCCGACCTGTTCTCTGTCTCCAGTTCATTTTTTCTTCTGTTGGCATCCTCCAGTAAACTCTGCAACAGTGCAATCTTTTCATTGTCTGACCCCTCCTGAGCCAGCTTCAACATCTTGTTCTCATGCTGAAGACGAATCAAATGTTCCCTGTACAAAAATGTTGGGCAGAAAAAAAAGGTCAATTGCATATAATTAAATAATAACGAATAATAAAATTGCTGATGACTTGTAATCGAAACTGAATGTTTTCCACCTGTATTCAACAACCCTGTAGAATACTGACCTCAATATCTGTCCATAGTTACTGTATGCAAATTGCTAGCACCACATGTACATGCAGAAGAAACCTCAACCACAACAGGAAGTGGACCATTCTATACGTTTTCGCTGAAATAAATACAGTCCAGATGCAGAACCGTTTGTGTTGCTGCTTAATTGTATAGCGACTACATACATTGTGATATATGTTCATGTGTGAGCGAGAACCAGCCAATGGAGTGTGAGAAAATTATTCACATCAGTGCTGCACAGGCGTAATAAATTCTACATAAGCCTGCTATGGAGACAGAATTATGCAACAAATTTGCTGAGTCAGTCTAGTTGTTTCTACATTTGCAGAAGCAAAACTAGTAGGAGCTTAAACATAGTCAATGCAACATGGCCTCTGTACTAACTTGAATCATTGCGGTCATTTTTAAAACAGACTTTGCTCACACTTTCATTTCCATATGTATTTATATTTTCAATATCATAAAATAATATTAATTTAAAAAATAAAATACAAACAAACTAAACAGAGTAATAAACACATGGATGGAAAATAACTCACATATACTAATGTAAACAGTAATATAGCAGATGGAAAGACAGAGCAGGAGCTCTCTGATGTTCATGTGGCCTGGAAGTATCAATCAATTTTGGATCAATTTTTTTT